>PUQB01000141.1:149475-421975 GCA_003024785.1 Selaginella tamariscina
AACACTAGTTTATATATATGCTTATATATTCATAATATACACACATATATATATGTGTGTGTTTATCTGTATAATTTTATTTATTTATTAGTTTTATCTCTCGCACACACACGCACACTCCTGTGTATGTATATGTGTGTGTGTGTGTTTGTTTATCTGTATGATTTTATTTGTTTCGCTCACACACGCATACACACAATATACATATACACATATATATATACCTATATACATATATACATACATACAACACTAGTTTATATATATTATATATTCACAGACTCTCTCTCTTTCTCTATAGATTATATATCTATATACACACATATATATGTGTGTGTTTATCTGTATAATTTTATTTATTTATTAGTTTTATCTTTTGCACACACACGCACACTCCTGTGTATATATATATGTGTGTGTGTGTGTTTGTTTATCTGTATGATTTTATTTGTTTCGCTCACACGCATACACACGATATACATATACACACATATATATACCTATGTACACACATATATTAGGTGTACCAGTACTGTATAAGTTTATTTATTTATCTATCTCTTGCACACACACGTACACTCCTATACATACATACATACATACATATATATACACACACACATATATATGTGTGTGTTTTTATCTCGCTAAGCCCCTCGAGCGGCGGGATTAATCCCGCCGCTATATAGTTGGGCCATGGCGGCGGGATTAATCCCGCCGCCGAGGCCCTTCAGGCATGGGTGAGCGGCGGGATTAATCCCGCCGCCCATAGCCTGCGTGAGGGGCCTCGGCGGCGGGATTAATCCCGCCCTCATCCATGCCCTGCGCGGAATGCGGCGGGATTTATCTCGCCGGTAATGGCCTGTGTGAAGGTTCTAATGGGCGGGATTAATCCCGCCGGATTCCGCGTAGTGCATTTACAGGGAATGGGCGGCAGGATTAATCCCGCCGCTCTTCGGTTTGTCGTAGAGCGGCGGGATTAATCCCGCCGCCCAGGGAATTCACGCAGGACATGAACGCCGGGATTAATCCGGCCCCACGCTCATGCCCTTCGCGGAGGGCGGCGGGATTAATCCCGCCGTTCATGTCCTGCTGAATTCCCTGGGCGGCGGGATTAATCCCGCCCCACCATCCCTATTCAAAAATGCCGCAGCCAATATATATGTGTGAGCGCATGATTTACGAGAGGGCGGCGGGATTACCTCCGAACCTTCATTACCCGGTGGCGAGATTAATCTCCGAACCTTCATTACCCATTGGTATGTTGAATCAATCCCGACTAACTCTGTCTGAGACGGAGAAGGTTTACAAAATACCAATGGAGGGAACCGAGAAGGGTGGTGGGATTAATTTCACCATCCCTTACATGGTGGGCGGATTAATCCCGCCGCGTACGCATGCCCTGCGCGGAATCGGGCGGGATTTATCCCGCGCCATTGGCCTGCCTGAAGTGCCTAGGCGGCGAATTTAATCCCGCCCGATTCCGCGCAGGGAATTGGCGTCCGGCGGGATTAATCCCACCGCATAGGGATCGAGTGAAGGCCCTGGGCGGCGGGATTAATCCCGCCGAGTCTTCAATGCCTGTTGGAGAAATGAATCTCGCCACCTTCCCTTTTTCCTCCATTGGTGAGTTGGACCAATCCCAAACGTTTCTGTCTAAGACGTAGAAGGTTTACAACATACCAATGGAGGGGACTGGGAAGGGTGGCGAGATTCATTTAACCATCCCTTACATGGTGGGCGAGATTAATCCCGCCTCCTTTCTGGAGTCACTGAAGGGGTGTGAGAAAATAAATCCTGCCCAGTTCTCTCTGAGACCGAGAAGGGTGGCAAGATTAATTCCGCACTCCCGTTCAAGGCCTCCAGAAAGGTGCGAGATTAATCCCGCCCACTCTTTCAGGAGGCATTGAAGGGGTGGCGAGATTAATCCCGCCGCACCTTCCATGTGAATATATATGTGTATTAGTATATATAAGTTGCATATCTCATTTTATTTACTTTTATCATCTCTTCATATTATTTCGAGTAAAAGCTAGGAATCTATGTAAAACTGTCCAGAGCTCACATTTGTGGTGGTTCTAAAACGAAATGTTATCTTTCTTTTGCACTAACACAAATGTGAGCTTCGGACAGTTAATTACGTCTACTTCTCTCTGTGTATTATTTTTGTATATTCGGGTTTATAAAAGTGTGTGTGCGTTTTTATAATTTATTTTATAGTGTATTATTTTGCAGAAGGAAGATTTGATCAAACAAGGAGATCGAGTCATTAGTATGGAGTCGTCGTCAAATTCTGGGTAAGAATTAAAATAAATCTGTTATACTCGGATACTTGAACTAATCATTTTTGTATTCAGATGTGGAATTGAGGTGACATTAAAGTCAAGAGCAGGAGAAGAGATGGGCAGGGGGATTCTGGAATCAACTTGGCCATATTTTAAGATAAATGGGAAGCGCATTGGAGCAACCATGGCTGCTGTCAAATTAACCTCTGTCAATCTCATGAACAAGTAAACAATGGAAAGTTGATTCGCTAGTCAAGCACCGAAAGCAGGCTGCGAACCCAGATTGGACGATGCTCGACAGATATGCCTTGTTCCATCCAATGTGACGTTCTCGGATCCAGAGGTCGTTAGTTACAACATTAATCTCGGGTGGTTTTGTCGACTTGTGGATAATGACGTTCACGTGTTCACTAATGATGTTGACCTTGGAGTTCTTCTTCAACTCAACGAAAGCCCATCTATGGAGGGGATCCATCTGGATGTCTACTTCGAAGATCTTCAGACTCATCGAGTAGGTGTATTGTCAGGAGATATTGTTTCACAATACAGAAAATCAGCAAGTGGAGCAATCTTTCCCTCTTGACATTGAAGAAGAACACAGCGACATCATAAGGGAGATTGAGAAGGTGGCTCGGTCTCAGGTTCTCTACAGATCACGTTCAATTTGCTTAGGAAGCTTCGGGAGCTGGAGCAGTGTGCCGAGAACACTAGAACAGCTGCAGTCGGGGATCACACATGTTGATCGGATCGCAAAAGAAAATCATTAATCGTTTTGTCAGCTGCACCTGTGGCATCTCAAGCTGCAATAAGTCACAAGGAAATGATGTTGGATGATAAGATTTATCCTTGTAGGGTTAAATATTGCAGCGTCAACCCAAACTTCAATTACAGGCCACTCAACCAGGAACGTGTAGCTGAGCTCATGGAGAAGATGAAGGACGACAATTCTTATACCGTTCCACATAATGCTGTTTTGTGTCCATACTATGAAAGAAGGAAGGGTGCTGACAAAGTCTGGATCACAACACCAGAACAACTCATGAAAGATTCAGACGGAGAATAAAAGATCTATCAAGTACTACATCATTAGTGGCCAGCACACAATAACGGCAGCCCAACGACTTCTCGAAAACACAACAAAGGAACGATGGCAACAAAACTTTCCGAGCATACCCGTGAGAAGCTGACAAAAAGATCGGCGTTTTTAGCTAAGCCGAATCTCACAATCGAGCAGTACCATAAGTTATCGGCGGAATGGGACGCTGCCGACACCAACCACTACAACAGCAAAATATGGGAGAAGTTTAAACACACGCGAGCCGTGTGGGAATCTCTTCAGCGACCACAAAGAGCTACCGCAGGGAATACACAATCTGCGGAATACCGGGTAAGCAAATTGTTTGGGCGGGATTTATCTCGCCGGTATATTAATCTGTCTTTTTCCTCAGAGAGTTGAAGAAATTGCAGCAGTTGATTTTGCCCAGGTGGGCGGGAAGGAAACATCATTTCTGATGATGTTGATTTCTTGCCCCGAAGATAGGATCTTTGCCAAATGGTTGGGGATTATGGAATCCTTTTCAAAAGGAACACTGAAGAAGAAGCAGACAAGTGAAGGGGAGCCCTCAGAAAAGTCTGCAAAGAAACCCAGTAAGACGCCGAAGGCTAAGTCTGTTCAATCTACAAAGGATGTAGACAACGATTTCAAGCTCACATGGTTGAAGCCTTTAAATGGAACAACGATGGAGGAGATGGAAGTCTTGGCTGATTTGGTGATCGATGGCAAACTACAAATTAATAACAGCAGCCCAACCTCTCCTTTTCATCTCAAGGCAATGGAGTTGAAGACGGTCAGGCATTTCAAGGAGTGGTTGGGAATACACTGCCACAAACTGGGTTGGACCTCGACTTCAACATATGAAGAGGTTAGCAAATATTTGCATGTGACGAACGATGATATGCTTGTCGAATGGGTGAACCAATCGGAAGATCTAGGCAAGAATCTATTGCACGCCAACGCCAAAAAGGAGAACATTGGGATGACGCCTTCTCTTATGGCAGTCCTTCAGCAGCGGAGAACCGAATTGAACCTTATAAAGGAGGATGCTACGAATCACGACAAGCCCTACAGATGTTTGTTGTTAGATTCGGAGACTTTATGGGGTAACATCACTGCTTGTAGGAAACCGTTTCAATTGTTCGTGATGGATCGGCGGGTGTCAAAAAATCTTTCGACAGATAGGGCACTAGAGGATCTGGTGGAGAAACTTAGCCGTGCAAGCATATACATAGAAGGTATTTATTATTGAATTCATGCTTGCGCTCTTCACTGATACCTACTTTTTCAGGTATTTATTTCTTGATTCTTGCTCATGTCACCGATACTTTTGCCTTCGCCTTCGCCAAGAAGAATAGACATCGTTGGACAGGATTTTATATGAACGATGCTAATCCCAAGTGCATTGATACTGTTGTTCACTTGGTTGTTAGGAATGCGCCAAACAATTTCAAGCTTCCAAATGACTGGCCAGGCATCTGTTTGCACTCCAACGGCCCTGAACCTCCATCCGATACACCGATAGGTATGAGTGACGTATTCGGCAATGTACGTTATCCAAACATTACAAGTCAAGCGGCACGGAGCATCGTCAACTTGATCAGGGGTCCTCACAGTGATGCGTGGGTTTTTGACTACTGCACTAGGGGGTCCGTCTTGAAGGAGTGTTACCTTCGGCATACATGTGTGTTTGCCGTTGAGAAGGATAAGACCATGGTTGAGGACCTGAACAAGTGGATAGATTGGGTCTCAACTGAGTACCCCAACGATTCCATAAAGGCGTATTTGAGAAAGTTCCCTCCAGATAAGTGCGATAGCTCTGAAGGTGAATCTGGTTCAATCTCGGAGTCTGAGAACGAACATCAATCAGATATTAGACCGGAAGTTATCTCGAGGAGTACAGAACATTCGCACACTCCAGGACCCATGGAAACATCAATAGAAGATGCAGAAGATCTTGAACCATCTCACAAGCGGCTTAGACCTTCTTCGCCTCATTCAGAAGGTAATAGCGAAGAAGAATTGATAATGAATTGATAGAGTGATGAATAGTTGTAAATGAGTGTAACATAAGGCATTTTTGTATATTTCTTTTATATTTGTACAGAAAATAAATTCTCAAGGATTAATGAAGCTTTTAGTTCAAACATGGGTCACACATTAACAAGGTAAATAATATACCTTGATAATTTTAAGGTCAGCTAATTATCATTTTGCAGATGTAATGAAATAATTGAGAACATGGATTTTCAGCATTGCCATGAGGTAAGAGAGGGGTTTGGCGACAATTTTTGTGCCACATGTCAGAATGACAGAGTTCATGCAGGAAATGGATAATAATGCAGCTCAAAACATCGTTACCATGGGGGCCACTTCAGTTTTTGCATCATCATTTTTATTGGCTTCATTCCGAAATCAATTTCTTCAGCGCATGCAATATCTGAATCTTGTAAGGATGATGTACAATTAAATGATGAAGGGATAGGCAACGAAATAGTGGCAACGGATAAATGTGAAAGGGAGCAAACAAGTGATTTGCAAAGTATTCAAGAGGCAACGCTATCTCACGTTACTCATGGCCATATTGTGTTGTTGGATGTCAATGGTGTTCTGCTTCATCGACAAAGGCCCGAGGATAGAAAAACAGAAATCAAACAAGGAGATTTCATTCCTTGTCATGGTAAATTTCGATATGATATTATTTTTCGTCCAGGGTTGGATCGTCTCTTTCAAAAGCTTAAGGAGATGGGTGCGCTTGTGGGGATTTGGTCATGCATGCAGATTCATAACTTAACACCGCTGTTGAGTTTACTTAAGAAACATTGTAGTGTTGCAGAAGAGGTGATTCGTAAAGATTGGATTTTTGACCAGCGAATGTGTTATAAACCTCTCGAATTTCACAATATAGAAAGGAAAGCAAGCCATACTTCTTCAAGAATGAAAGAATAATTGGGACTCATGGGGAGATCAGTCGCTTAAGGATAACGAAGAATGCACATATCTTAGTAGTAGACGACTCTCCTCAGAAGGCTATGCTCAACCAAAACATTGCTTGTATTCATCCAATCACTTTCGATCCATATTCTGATATCGATATCATGGATGAGCTAGTGAACTACTTGGATACGTGCCTCAGAAAGAAGAATCTCGAAAATTTTTGTGAGCAGTATCCACCGTATCATACATTTCCTGAAGCTTTTCTTTCTCGTGATATTGAATTTTATAAAATGAAGGATAGCAACCGGGCGCTTTATAATATTATTCTTAAGGAACGTCAGTTTTTAGATGAGCCTTTATGCAGACCTCTCTTATACATCTTATGTATTAACAAGGATGGCAACTCCCAATTGCATTCGTGAGAGTGTTAAGTGGTGGCAACAACATCAAGATATTGACCAAAATGATTTGATTAATCCGGAGAGTGATGATTTAGACAAAATGAAAAGATTTCTTTGTATGATAGAAAGAAAGTATTTATAAAAAATTAACATGTTGATAAGAAAATGATTTCATTTGTAATTATGTTTGATAGTATTTCTTCATTATTGTAAACTATTTTTAGAATAATATGAATATTCTAAGATATTTTAGGAATATTCCTTACTAAGTAAGGTTATTGAAGGATTAATTAATTAATTAATTAATATTTAAGGCTTAATTACATATTAATTAAATGATTAATTAATAATTAAAACTTAAGTATTAATTAGTAATTTATTTTATATTCCCATTTTCACGTATCATGCCCACTTTAGTTACAACGTGCATTTTAACGAAAGCCCATATATGGAAGGGATCCAATTAGATGTCTACTTCAAAGATCTTCAGACTCATCGAGTAGGTGTATTCTTAGTAGAGGTTGCTTCACAATACAAAACATCCACAAGTGGAGCAATCATCCCTCTTCACATTGAAGAAGAACACAGCGACATCATAAGGGAGATTGAGAGGGTGGCTCAGTCTCAGATTCTTTACAGATCACGTTCAATTTGCTTAAAAAACTTTGGGAGCTGGAAGAGTGTGCCGAGAACATTAGAACATCATCAACACATGTTGATTTGGATCGTAGAAGAAAATCATCAATCGTTTTGTCAGCTGCACCTGTGGCATCCCATGCTGCAATAAGCCACAAGGAAATGATGTTGAATGATAGGATTTATGAGTGTAGGGTTAAGTATTGCATCGTCAACCCAAACTTCAATTACAGGCCACTTAACCAGGAACGTGTAGTTGAGCTTATGGAGAAGATGAAGGACGACAATTCTTACACTGTTCCACATAATGCTGTTTTGTGCCCATACTACGAAAGAAACAAAGGCGCTGAGAAAGTGTGGATCACAACATGAAGATTCAGACAGAGAATAGAAAATCAATTAAGTTCATTAGTGGTTAGCCACAATAACAGCAACCCAACGACTTCTCGATGAACACAACAAAGGAACCATGGCAACAAAACTTTCCGAGCATATCCGTGAGAAGCTGATGAAAAGATTGGCGTTTTTAGCTAAGTTGAATCTCACAATCGAGCAGTATCACAAGTTATCAGCGGAATGGGACGCTGCTGACACCAACCACTACAACAGCAAAATATGGGAGAAGTTCAAACACACGCGAGCCGTGTGGGAATCTCTTTAGCGACCACAAAGAGCTATTGCAGGGAATACACAATGTGCGATGTACCGAGTAAGTAAATTGTTTGAGCGGGATTTATCTTGCCGGTATATTAATCTGTCTCTTTTTTTTTTTCAGAGAGTTGAAGAAATTGTAGCAGTTGATTTTGCCCAGGTGGACGGGAAGGAAACATCCTTTCTGATGATGGTGATCTCTTGTCCCGAGGATAGGATCTTTGCCAAATGGTTGGGTATTATGGAATCCTTTTCAAAAGGACACTGAAGAAGAAGCAGACAAGTGAAGGGGAGCCTTCAGAAAAGTCTGCAAAGAAACCCAGTAAGACGCTGAAGGCTAAGTCTGTTCAATCTACAAAGGTTATAAATAACGATTTCAAGCTCACATGGTTGAAGCCTTTAAATGGAATAATGATGAAGGAGATGGAAGTCTTGGCTGATTTGGTGATTGATGGCAAACTACAGATTAACAACAGCAGCCCCACCTCTCCTTTTCATGTCAAGGCAATGAAGTTGAAGACGGTCAGGCACTTCAAGGAGTGGTTGGGAATACACTGCCACAAACTGGGTTGGACCTCGACTTCAACATACGAAGAGGTCAGGAAATATTTGCATGTGACAAACGATGATATGCTTGTTGAATGGGTGAATCAATCGGAAGATTTGGGCAAGAATCTATTGCACACCAACGCCAAAAAGAAGAACATTGCGATAATGCCTTCTCTTATGGCAGTCCTTTAGTAGCGGAGAACCGAGTTGAACCTTATAAAGGAGGATGCTACGAATCACGACAAGCCCTACAGATGTTTGTTGTTGGATTTGAAGACTTTATGGGGTAGCATCACTGCTTGTAGGAAACCGTTTCAATTGTTCGTGATGGATCGGCATGTGTCAAAAAATCCTTCGACAGACAAGACACTAGAGGATTTGGTGGAGAAACTTAGCCGTGCAAGCATGTACAAAGAAGGTATTTATTATTGAATTCATGCTTGCACTCTTCAATGATACCTACGTTTTCAGATATTTATTTCTTAATTCTTGCTCATGTCACCGATACTTTTGCCTTCACCTTCGCCAAGAAGAATAAACATCGTTGGATAGGATTTTATATGAATGATGCTGATCCAAAGTGCATTGATACGGTTGTTCACTTGGTTGTTAGGAATGCGCCAAACAATTTCAAACTTTCAAATGACTGGCCAGGCATCTGTTTGCACTCCAATGGGCCTGAACCTCCATCCGATACACCGATAACTGAGAGGGACATATTCGGCAATGTATGTTATCCAAACATCACAAATCAAGCGGCACGGAGCATCGTCAACTTGATTAGGGGTCCTCATAGTGATGCATGGGTTTTTGACTACTACACTAGGGGGTCCGTCTTGAAAGAGTGTTACCTTCGGGATACATGTGTGTTTGCCATTGAAAAGAATAAGACCATGGTTGAGGACCTGAACAAGTGGATAGAGAGGTTCTCAACTGACTACCCCAACAAACCCATACAGGAGTATTTGGGAAAGTTCCCTCCCGAGAAGTGCGATAGCTCTGAAGATGAATCTGGTTCAATGTTAGAGTCTAAGGACGAACTTCAATCAGATATTAGACCAGAAGTCATCTTGAGGAGTACAGAACATTCACACACTCCACTACCCATGGAAACATTAATAGAAGATACTGAAGATCATGAACCATCTCACAAGCGGCCTAGACCTTCTTCGCCTCACTCAAAAGGTAATAGCAAAGAAGAATTATTAATGAGTTCTTAGAGTTGTAAATGAGTGTAACATAAGGCATTTTTGTATATTTTGTTTATATTTATACAGAAAATAAATTCTCAAGGATTAATGAAGCTTTTAGTTCAAACATGGGTCACACATTAACAAGGTAAATAATGTACCTTGATAATTATAAGGTCAGCTAACTATTATTTTGCAGATGTAAGGAAACAGTTGCGAACATGGATTTTCAACATTGCCATGAGGTAAGAGAGGGGTTTGGCAAAAATTCTTGTGTCACATGTTAGAATGACAGAGTTCATGCAGGAAATGAATAATAATGTAGCTCAAAACATTGTTACCATTGGGACCACTTTAGTTTTTTCATCATCATTTCTATTGGCTTCAGTTCCTAAATCACTTTCTTCAGCGCCTGTAATATTTGAATCTTGTAAGGATGATGTACAATTAAATGATAAAGGGATAAACAATGATATAGTGTCAATAGATAAATGTGAAAGGGAGCAAACAAGTGAGTTGCAAAGTATTCAAGAGGCAACGCTACCCCATGTTACCCATGGCCATATTGTGTGTTGTTAAATGTCAATGGTGTTTTGCTTCATCGACAAAGGCTCGAGAATAGGAAAAAAGAAATTAAACAAGGAGATTTCATTCTTTGTCATGATAAATTTCGATATGATATTATTTTTGGTCCAGGGTTGAACCGTCTCTTTCAAAAGCTTAAGGAGATGGGTGCGCTTGTGGGGATTTGCATGCAGATTCACAACTTGACACCACTATTGAATTTGCTTAAGAAACATTGTAGTGTTGCAGAAGAGGTGATTCGTAAAAATTGGATTTTTGACCAACGAGTATTATAAACCTCTCAAATTTCACAATATAAGAAAGGAAAGCAAGCATATTTTTTCAAAAATGAAAGATTAATTGGGCTTCATGGGGAGATCAGTCACTTAAGGATAATGAAGAATGCACATATCTTAGTGATAGATGACTCTCCTCAGAAGGCTATGCTCAATCAAAACATTGCTTGTATTCATCCAATCACTTTTAACCCATATTCTAATACCGATACCATGGATGAGCTAGTGAACTACTTGGATATGTGCCTTAGAAAGAAGAATTTCAAAAACTTTTGTGAGCAGTATCCATCGTATCAAACATTTCCTGAAGCTTTTCTTTCTTGTGATTTTGAGTTTTATAAAATGAAGGATAGCAACTGGGCGCTTTATAATATTATTTTTAAGGAACGTCAGTTTTTAAATGAGTCTTTATGCAGACTTGGTCTTATCACATCTTATGTATTAACAAGGATGGCAACTCCCAATTGCATTTGTGAGAGTGTTAAGTGGTGGCAACATCAAGATATTGACCAAAATGATTTGATTAATCTGGAGAGTGATGATTTAAATAAAATGAGGAGATTTCTTTGTATGGTTAGGAAGAAAGTATTTATAAGAAAATTAACATGTTGGTAAGGAAATAATTTCATTTGTAATTATGTTTGATAATATTTTTTAATTATTGTAAACTATTTTTAGAACGAGAATAATATGAATATTCTAAGATATTTTAAGAATACTCCTTACTAAGTAAGGTTATTGAAGGATTAATTTATTAATTAATTAATATTTAAGGCTTAATTACAATTAATTAAATAATTAATTAATAATTAAAACTTAAGTATTAATTAGTAATTTATTTTATATTCCCATTTTCACGTATCATGCTCACTTTAGTTACAACGTGCATTTATCCTTTGTTCACCAAGTTAGAAGGTCACGTTTCAGTATACATTCCATGACTTTAGTAATGATTAGACTATTTCATTCATGCCCCTCATTTTATAAGGTGAATATTGTCCTTGTTTTTGACCAATCATGAGCATGGGTTATAAGTTATAAGTAGATGAGTTCTTAACATGGGTTCACAATGAGGAATTATAAAATTGACATTTAGTAAGTCACACATGTGGCACTAGGAAATGCTCGAGCTTAATAAGACTTTCTAAATTATGAAATATTACAAGTTTTATCATTGTTTTAATTAATTCTAAGTTCTTGAAATGCTTTACTAATTACTGCAAAGAGCTTGATCATGTGACATTATCATTTTTCAGAAAACACTTGTTAAATGAGTCGATATGAGATATAAATTGAGAACGTTCAAACATTGTTCTTGTTGTTTAAGTTTATGCATGTGGGTATATAGAGTTTACTTAAAAATGTTTTAAGCATATTCTTTAATTGGTGAAGAATAAGCAAAAGCAAGCAAATGACGAGGTAAAGAGGGTTGTGAGAGAGGTCAAAATGAAGGGAATGATGCATTAGAAATGATGCCTCAACCTCCCAATGTTAGGCTAATGGTGAAAAGTAATGATGAAAATCTTTAACAAACTTTGAGAAAATATTTTGAGGCTCAATAATAAAATTAAAAATATAATTTTGTGAATACCAACCACTGTCCAAATATATGATGAACCAACACCAAATACACAAAAAAGACAAGATATGATTCAGAATCAAATTCTTATTAGTCAAAGTCTTCGTAAGAAGAAGTTCAAGTTGTAAGGTCCACATGTACGGTTGCATGCACACATTCTATTATTAGCATAGTGGGATTTTAATAGTCGTTGGATTGGTTTAATTTAGACCACCCACTCCTGTATATAAGCTAGGGTTTTGGGTTAATACAATATACACATTTCTATATTCCGAGTTTTCACATTGGGACACCTTTAATTGTCTTTACAAAGCACTAAGATTCGTGTCTTTTTTATAGATCTTCTTTGTCTTCTTAAATTTAACTTTTTCCATTTGTCTATATATGTTCCATTCTTGTACATTTCTTCTTTCTTCTTTTCGTCCATCATGCAATTGTTGAATGGCATGCATGTGCAATTGAACAATCACTCTCAGTTGATGGTAGTGTTCATAGCCCATGGTACTACTCCTCATGCTCTTGTTGTGAATTCTCAAGTCTAACCAAATTTCTTTCATAAAAATCTTGAGGATGATGTGTATCATTGGTTTAATCACTTCAGCATGATCATCACATATCATTCATGGGACAATGCTTGATGTTTGCACAAGTTTTTTACTTGTTTTCAAAGGACAGCATTGCAATGGTACAATAGTTTGGACATTGCAACTCATAGGGATTGGAGTATTCTTCCAATGATCTTCAAATATGCATTTGAACATATTAACGACTATGACAATATTTTTTAGCCGTTGTATCGTATTCGTCAAGAACCATCTGAATTGGTGATGCAATTTGGTGTTTACTTTTAAACTTTTGCTGCATGCAGAGCTTAACATGTCATAGCGCATCAAGTTAGGTATGTTGTGACTAACATTTCATCAAGACCTTGTGGGCTTGTGCATGCATTGGCTCCAGTGACTCTTGACAATACTCAACAGCTGGCACAACGATACGAGACATTGCCTCTCCAATTTGCAGCTTTACATTTTCTAGTTCCACTTCATGTTGGGATGGTCCTGCTCCAATGAAGGTTGATGCTACCGCTACCTATGTACCAGCACAAGGTTGGGGCCGTGGATGTGGACATGGACGTGCAGTCCATTGTTGGGCATGTGATGAGGTTGGACACATGTATCGGCATTGTTGACATTTTCCCGACTGGCGTTTTCCATTTTTGAGGTGGAGGCCTTGGCGACAATAACATTCAATTGGCGTCGTTGTAGTGGAAGGTTTTAATGTAGTGGATCTTTCGAGAAACAAAGAATCACACGAGTAAAGGAGGGTCTTCATGCAGAAAGTTGGTGACCTCTTCATCTTTCTTTTAGGAATCATCAAGAGGTTCACTTGACACATCTTTACTTTTCAAGCTCAATTCAATAACACAACACATCATGTTTTCCTTTCAGTGTTGATTGATACATGTTCGAGTTTCTCTTCTATTCCACAGTTTATTATTACACATTGCAGTCTTCATTTGTGCCATTCTTTATGGAAACGAACACCACTCATGCTTGTTTGCGAGATGAAATTGACATTGTTTTCATGCGGACGATTGCAAACTTGAGCTTCAATCTTTGCAAGTGGTGTCGAGTTTAGTTTTTGATCCTATTCTTGGTATGGATTGGTTGACTCAAGTGTGACTTTGAAAAGTCTTTTCCTTGTTTGACTCTCCCTCATCTTTCTTTCATTTCTCTTACTTTCTATTTCCATTTATCTGCTTCTACCTCTTTTTTCATTACTTTTATTTCACCCTTACTTCCTACCATCTTTTCTTCAAGTTCTTCCATTCCCTCTTTAAATTCCTTAAATGATTATCGTAAGGCAGTTGTTGATTAACTCAAGGAGTATGTTGATTTTTCGACTTCAACTTCTCGTTTGGAACCAAGATCGCAACTTGTCACCCTATTCCCACTAAGGATGCTAGGTCGATCAAAGTATTGTTCAGCGTCAGTCACTGAAGGAGTGTGAGCAAATGTTAAGGAGATGTTGGAAAAAGGTGTTATTTAGAAGTCTCAAAGTCCTTGGGCGTGCAAACCTCATTTTGTGACAAAGCCGAATGGGAGCACTTGGTTTTACATCGATTATCGCCCGTAAATGATATGATTATCACTTTCTCATATTACAGATCTTTTGGATTGACTAGGGCGGAGTCATTGGTTCATCAAGTTAGATTTTGCATCTGAATATTAACAAGTTCCAATGGCTAACATGGGACATTCCTAAGATCGCTTTTCGAATACCATTTGGCTTGTATAAATTCTTGATGATGCCTTTTTTGGTTTGAGCAATGCTTCAGTGACATTTCAATGTATAATGAACGAGGTTCTTTGTGATATACCGGAGGTGACTGCCATCTTCATCAACGATGTTTTGATCTACTCGGAAGGAACATAGGAGGAGCATGCATGTGATGTATGCAAGGTTTTAAATTGGCTATAAGAAGTTGGTTTGAAGTTGAAGCGGTCTAAGTGTGTGTTTGGATTTGAGGACACCACTTATTTTGGTTTTCACATTTCCCGTGAAGGTTTGCAAGTCAATCCTAACAAACTTGTTGTAGTTTTAAAGCTTCCTACTTCAAAGTGTGTGAATGATGTGCAATGCTTTCTTGGCAAGGTACAATATCTTGGCCATTTTGTGGATCATCTTTTGGTGGGTGTTGCTGAAGTTGTCAACATCATCTCTTATCTAGTTTAAGGATTGCAAACAGGCATTTGTAGATCTTAAGGAGATGTTAACGACTCATTTAGTTTTGGCATACCCTAATTACACTTGTCCCTTTATCTTGTGCATGGATGCTTCTGACATCGGTCTCAGAGGCGTGTTGATGCAAGAGAGAATGAGTGTGCCTAGTCAACGTCATCCCATTGCATATGTCAGCCTACATTGCAGTCAGCAGAGGTGAACTACTCCATGATAAAGAAGGAGTGTCTAATAGCAATTTGGGGTTTTGAGAAGCTTCATGCTTACTTGCATGGTTCTCAGATGTTGTTGGAAGGCGATCATGCTGCAATCACTTCATTGTTGAAGTTGGTTAGTCGTATTGCTTGATAGGTCTTGAAGCTTCAGATTACGACTTTGAGGTTGTTTATCACCAAGGGAGTTCCATGACTGATGCTAACGTTTTTCTCGAGCTCCTCTTCCACCTTCTCTCTCTTCTCATGTTCCTAGGGAGCCAATTGTTCTATCATCAATGGATTTTCTGGACGAGGATTCAGTACCATCAGCAGTTGTTGTGCTCATTTAGTGTCTACAAGGTGCAGAGTTAGATTTGCTTTTTTTGAATGAGTGTCAAAGTTTTAACCCGGGGGCTAACACGTGGCTGACAAGTGGCCTTCCAGTGTCAATTCCCTATGTGAGCAACGCTAAGTCTTCCAAGATAACCCTAAGAGTCTAACTCAGATGCCTAGTTAAACAGAAGACTTAGAGTTCTACCCTAAGTCCTTTAGAATGACCATCCCCGAACCCTACAGGATATCCCAAGTAAACTTTAGGATCCTATCCCAATAGACCTAGACATGTTCATGCCCTAACCCCACAAAGAAGATGTGTCTCACACATGCCCCATGGTAGAGCTAAGGCATCGTCACTTACCCCTTGAGGAATCACCCTCATCCGGAAGTACAACCCTTTTAGGGTGACAAGGGGTACCCTAAACCACAACTATTTGAATGACCAAGTCATACCCTACACCTAGGGCTAGTACTTAGTAAGGACATGAGTGTGCACTGTAGGCAAACACGAATGTTCTGCTAAGCAAACTCCTTAAGGCTAGGTTTGGATAACCCTAAATACATGACATTGCGAGTGTCTTATGATAGAGCTTTTGCTAATGAGCTTAGGTTGTTCAACCCTTAAATCGTAAGGAGAACACTCCCTAGCCAGGTATGCCAAAGCACACCTAGTTACGAGACCTAACCTTTCTTGAGCGAATGTTTAAGGTTTAGCACCCTAGTGAGAGCACAAGCATGCTTGTTTACTATAGTATTCAACCCTTTGTCGACAAACCCATGACATGACCCCAAAGGGCGTGCCTTGGGCGTTGCATCGTGTGACATCTAGCCTAGTGTCACATCTCCATGACATTGCCTTCCATGATGTGGGCTATCATGCCATAGCCCTTATATTCAAGAGTTGCACCAAGTGCCACAAACGTGGCTCCTAAATGCCAACTTTAGAACCCCCTTAGTGAACCTTTAGGAACTGGTTAATGTGAACCTGTCAAACAAGATTCCACGCCCATAGTTGGACAAGGACACGGATGTGCCTTGTATGGCCATGAGTGCTACACCTAGCTTGACATGGAGGAGGAGGTTAGAGATAAGCCTCAACCTCTACCTCTTGGAACATGCATTTCGCCAAGACCTTCCAGACATGGATTCGCTAACGTTAAGGGTGAGTAACCCCGAAAGTGGGACGTACCCCTGTCATCTGGAAGTTAGGGTGGCACAACAGAGGGTTGTACCTTAACGACACAAGCTAAAGCCTGCACCGAAAGAAGAGTAATGAACTCAGTCATGAACCCAGGAACTCTCACTCCTACATACTCTCCCCTTATGCCAACTAGGCAAAGGGCCAATTGGTGTTTATGAAAGGGCCCCTGGTCGTGATGACCCAGGTCTGCTTGGGTCTTTTTGCCCACATATCCCCCCACCAGGTTAGAACTATGACACTTGTGACAAAGCCCCCACCCTCTTTTCCTACATGTGTAAGTGGGCTAGCACGAAATTTCAGCCCCTTAGATAAATTAACAGTATGAGCCTATAACTCACCCTTACTCCTACCCCTAAACCCTACCCAAGGGGGTGGGGGTTTTAGGGCGTGGGTAAGGGCAACCCTAGGGTTAGGTCAACCCTATGGGTGTTCCTAACCCTACTTAACATGCCGAACTCATTTGCATTAACCAATCAACCTAACTGAGACATCAAAATCGAGTGGGTTTTCTAGAAGGTAAGTTCTAGCTTCGCTTAGAGTTTCTTGCAAATACGTAATAACACCCAGCAGGACCATCAACAGATACCTGAGTGCACTAAACAAGCATGTTTCCTACTACATCTAGGGTCCATCAACATAGTACAGTAAGTAACAATAGTCAACATCCAAAGAGTCATAGTAAAAACTATGACACACCCCGCTTTTGAAAATGTCAACGTCCTCATTGACGTCCAACTCCAAGACTAGATAATGTTAAAAAAATTAATCAAAACTAGCATATCACTCTATGCGGAGTCAACCAAAAGTTCACATAAGTTTTATTACCCTCCTTGCATTATGCAAAGTCAAGTACTTTAGAACCGTCGTTCACTAAGTCATAAACCCAGCTGCCGGAGGCACCACCTACGACATAAAGTCACTTGGAGATCTTTTGCACGTTTGCAAAGTCTGTCACCCAACGCACACAACACAATGGTTAATTTCCTTACTTAACTAGAATTTATATTGAAAGCCTCTAGTTAGTGTTGTTGCCGGCCCCTTGGTTAACAAGAACTAAAGGCTTGCTTTATTCCTTAATATTAAACGTTGTTGACGACCTATGTCGTTTAACACACAACAAGCAGTTTGAGTTAATCTCAAATGCCTGACCAAACAAACGCCTTTGCGTTTCTTTGATTTTCCAATGCTTCCACAGTTCCACATGTTACGGTATTATAGCCTCACATTTCTGTATCCTTGGTGTTTCTCATTACCCCTTTACATAAGGGTCTGCTACTATACCTATCCCTCGTTAGTATATAGCTACGTTAGACTAAGTATGAAACTTTTATTCTTTTCTGATACAAGAGTACTATTCGTAAAACCTTGTTCTTTGTAAACATATTAATCTAGCCAGAGGCGATCATAAAGGCACATGACTGTACACATGTATACAACAAGGTCATGCCAATCTGCCAACTACCATTCACTTGGTGTGTTATAACATAAATTTATTCCCGATAGGAATCAAATTCAGTCAAATCCGTAACTAAGTGTGATAGCACTACTATTCATCTTTCGCAACTTAGCTTGTACTCTTTCATAGTTTAGGGACCATATAAGCTAACATACCTTTATTTAAAAACCAATGTGGAAACCAGGAAATTCAACTTATCTTTAGTGCCTCAATTGACGATATTTAGATAGCACGTGTCTTAACTGACACGCTTATTGTACTCATTTTCCAAAGAGCACAACATACTAGATGCCATTCAATAATTCCTAACTCCCATCTCACTAAGTTCAAAATACCAAATTTTAAAACTTAGTTTCCATGATAAAAATCTCTCTAAACTCGTAATATTGCATGTCTTCGTTCATTTCCAGCCCTCAAACTGATTATATAAATGTTTTTCAACACTATACCAAAGTATAGGATTTTTATTAATTCAAGCAATTAGTGTTCTGACAAGCAACTCGAAACTAATCCTTAATCTATAAACAATTGCAATTTCAATATTGATACTCTTAAATGAATAACGATCGTCTTAACGTTCAAATCCTAAGTTTACCAATTAGTATTATACTAGTGGATATAACTTTACAATCATATCAATTTATCATAATGTTACAACTATAATATAGATATGGTCTTAGTTTACGTGAAACGAATTTCAGTTTTGAAATGAAAATGATAATGTTACAACAGTATTCCGAGGAACTATTCAGAGACTAAGAGGAATCATGAATGAGTGTTTAGTTCATTTAACTGATTTAGAAGATATCATTTTCCATACTAATGTTATCATGACACCAAAATGCCATAGTAACTTCATGTTTCAGTTATATCTTATACTTTAGCAAATCTCCCAAACATGAATAAAATATCTAGTTTAGTACGTTGAACTAAGATATGTTATTTATTTAAACATCTAATAATTCACAAAGTACCACATTGTTCTTTAAGCACCGTATTGAGAAACACCTCATTTCTCAACTAACTTGAAAATACATTTCAAATTACAACACTAAGGTAGTGCCTTACCAAAGTGCTGAACTCAGATCTGCTTGAGTCTTTATATTTTATGATTATGACCACCTTATGTGATCATAACCAAGTTTTGATATTAAGTGCTCCAAACTCAATATTGAAGAGATATCATACCATACTTTAACAAGTTATTTATAACCAATCTTGAAAAGATTATCACAAATCCTTTCAAAGTCTATAATATAAATATCTCAAATGAGATGATAGGAAACCTCATATTTTCTATTGGATATTGTAGCATACGTGAGGAACATCGTATCACAATCATCAAGAAAGAACACCAACTTCTTGAGCTAATAACGAAATTCGATATCGTACTTTCACGAATGTTAAACTAAACTCAAGGAACACCATCAGACCTTGAGATAGAATTGACAACTAACCCAATGAATATAATCAAACATTGAGTTAAAAATAGTTCTATTTTTTAATATTCTAAATAACTAAAGATACCTACTATATAAGTTTTCTGAGTGCTCACATTTGCGACCACGATGCAAAGTCAGGAAATCGTCGTATTCAACTCTAAAATGAAATCGTTATTGAAAAACAATATCAATTTCTGATTCTCATCGAATACCAACTCTCTGAGGAGGTACATGCACTTAAACCTTCAATGGAAATCTGACTGTTACTAGCTCATTGATAATTCATAACATAAGTTATCAAACTTAACAAGTTTCCTTACTTATTCAATAACCAAAGTGGAGAATCCCAAATCATGCTCTTCTTAACCAAGGAATCACCCTTGTTCAAGACTTATCCCTACATTGCAAACAACGTTACAAATTTCAATATTAAAGAGTTAATAATGAAAATGCACAAGTGTGCGCGAACACCTTCACTATGCAAGTCCTTCATTACTTAGTAAACTAAAAATGTAAACATATGTTTCCAACATTACTCTTTCTGATAGATCATGCCATTTACCTCAAAACTATATCGATAAGAAAATAAAATTCTCAAGCTATTATCCCAAGTTTTTCTCATGATCTCATATGAGATAACTTCATAATCAAGTTAGTTGAGCTAGCTAACTTGAATAGAGAGTGCGCGCTTACAACTAACTAAGGCATCATCAAAATATTGCAAACATTGGACAATATTTTGATTACATTAAATCTTCAAACCAACTGCTTAACATATTCATCATATGTTAATATTTAACATTTTGTTGTATTATAAGTTCATCACCATAGTTTGCTTCTAGAGTTACACTCTCGAAAACATGCACTAACATGAGAGTTTATTTTAAACTTTCTGTGAAGTCAAAAATGCACATTTAACATAAGCCTTTCCCCGTTTGAACACTATTGTTGAACCCGTTATTGAATCTTGACCTAAGCCAAAACTTAATAAACACTATCTGTTTCAAAATCATGTGTTATTCCAAATTCAAACACCAAAAAAAAAAGAAAAATTTTCAATAATGTGTAGAATAGGATATCACAAGATCCACCTCACAAGACTTGTTTGTAAACCAAAACAAACTAACATGCCCTGTCTTATAGAAGTATATGGTAAAGTAACCTAAACAACCACAAGGTAAAATAACCTAGTATACAACTTGGAAGTTGACTTCCAAGTGTTACCTTTAACATTCGAGTCCATAACTCACACCCATTTATGAAGTAGGTGTACTCTGAAGAGTTATAAATCTTAAGACCAACTCTCCATGCAGAATTCAGACGTTAGTCGAAAGTGATAAAGTACTTCAAGAATTTAGAACTAAATAAACCTTGAAACACCCTACAACTTTAGGCAGTCCTATTGAGCGTAGAGAATAGACTCCGATACCAATTGTCAGAGTTTTAACCTGGAGGGCTAACATGTGGCAACACGTGGCCACCAAGTGACTTTCCAGCTTCAATTCCCTATGTGAGCAATGCTAAGTCTTTCAAAATGACCCTAAGAGTCTAACTTAGATACCTAATTAAACAGAAGACTTAGAGTCCTACCCTAAGTCCCCTAGAATGACCATCCCCCAAACCCTATAGGATATCCAAATAAACTTTAGGATCCTATCCCATTAGACCTAGACATGCTCATGCCCTAACCCCACAAAGGAGATGTGTCTCACACATGCCCTCATGGCAGAGCTAAGGCATTGTCACTTACCCCTTGAGGAATCCCTCATCCAGGAGTACAACCCCTTTAGGGCGACAAGGGGTACCATGAACCACAATTAACCCCTAAGGGTTTGAGTGGCCAAGTCATACCCTAGACCTAGGGCTAGTACTTAGTAAGGATATGAGTGTGCACTATAGGCGGACACAAATGTTCTGCTAAGCAAACTCTAAGGCTAGGTTTGGATAACCCTAAATACATGACATTGCGAGTGTCTTATGATAGGGCTTCTGCTAATGAGCTTAGGTTGTTCAACCCTTAGATCCTAAGGAGAATACTCCTTAGTTAGGTATGCCAAAGCACACCTAGTTACGAGACCTAACCTCCCTTGAGCGGATGTATAAGGTTTAGCACCCTAGTGTGAGCTTGTTTACTAGAGTATCCAACCTCTTAGCGACAAACCCATGACACGACCCCAAAGGGCTTGCCTTGGGCATTGCATCGTGTGATGTCTAACCCAGTGTACATCTTCACGTGACACTGCCTTCTATGGTGTGGGCTATCATGCCATAGCCCTTAGATTCAAGAGTTGCACCAAGTGCCACAAACATGGTTCTTAAATGCCAACTCTAAAACCTCCTTAGTGAACCCTTAGGAACTGGGTAATGTGAACTTGTTAAACAAGATCCCACACCCACAGTTGGACAAAGACACAAATGTGCCTTGCTTGGCCATGAGTGTTACACCTAGCTTGACGTGGAGGAGGAGGTTGGAGACAAGCCTCAACCTTTGCCTCTTGGAACGTGCATTCCGCCAAGACCTTCCAAGCATAAATTCCAACGTTAAGGTGAGAACCTCGAAGGTGGGACGTACCCCTGCCATCTAAAAGTTAGGGCGTCACAACAGAGGATTATACCTTAATGGCCTGCACTGGAAGAAGAGTAATGAACTCAGTTATGAACCCAGGAACTCTCACTCCTACATACTCTACCTTATTTATGTGATAGAGCCCCCCCTCCCCCCTCCCCCCCTCTTTTCCTAGATGTGTAAGTGGGCTAGCACGAAATTTCAACCCCTTAGATAAATTAATAGTATGAGCCTATAAGTCACCCTTACTCCTACCCCTAAACCCTACCCAAGGGGGTGGGGGTTTTAGGGCGTGGCTAAGGGTAACCCTAGGGTTAGGTCAACCCTATGGGTGTTCTTAACCCTACTTAACACGCCGAACTCATTTGCATTAACCAATCAACCTAACTGGGATGTCAAAATCGGAAGTGAGTTTTTTAGAAGGTAAGTTTTAGCTTCACTTAGAGTTTCTTGCAAATACGTAATAACACCCAACCGGACCATCACCAGATACCCAAGTGCACTAAGCGGGCCTATTTCCTACTACATTTAGGGTATATCAACATAGTACAGTAATAACAGTCAACATCCAAAGTAAAGGGTCAAGTCATAGTAAAAACTATAACAATGAGGTTTGAGAAGTTCAAAGGTTGAGCTGTGGATTCAAAGGCTTAGTGATGGGTTTGAGAAACATGCATCGTTTACTAATGACTTGCCTTTCAAGCACTTACATTCGCAATATCGCCTTTAGGATGATCTTCTTTATTTTATAAGGACTGATCCGAATAATTATTTGTGGTTGGTGGTGCCTTCAATCTTCATTCCACGCTTCTTTCATACTTACCATGACTCTCATGTTCTTGGCGGGCACATGGGACATTATTGTGTGATTAAGAAGTTGTGCAGATCTTTCTATTAGCTAGAGTTACAAGAAAATGTAATTTGTATGTGCGTAGTTGTGTGTGGTGTCGAGCTCACAACACTCCCCATATACTTCAAAAGGACGGTTGGAGTCCATTATAGTTTCTCATTCATTTGAGTTGGTGGCATTTGATTTGATAGGATTTTTTTTTGTAGTCGATTACTGGCAACAAATATGTGATTATTGCTTCTGACTACCTAACTTGTTGGGTGGAAGTTAATGCGACTGCTCCTACTGTTGGCTAGTTTCTCCTTAATTGGGTAGTGTTTCAGCATTCTTGTCCTCAGTGAATTTTCTCGAACAATGGTCTTGCGTTTATGACTAAGGCATTTCGTGTCTTAACATTTTGGTTGAGGATACACCACACTTTCACAAGTACTTATCATCCTCAAATAGATGGTTTGGTGGAATGGCTCATCAAGATGTTCAAGGGGATGATCACAAAGTACGTGAACTTTTAACATTTGAATTGGAATGGTTATTTGCCGCTCTCCGATATGCTTATGTCATTGAAATATAGAGTTCCGTTAGTACTTTACCATATAAGCTCTTATATGATCATGACCTAGTGTTACCGACGGAGTTAGGTCTACCTTCTCACTTGTCATGAGCTATTTATGTTAGGTCATGGGATCGGTATTTGACAAGCATTCTTCCATTGGTTCGAGCGGAGTCTATAAAATATTTAGGCCGCATACAAGTGGGACAACAATGACATTACAACTCTCATCATCGTTCACATGTGGAGTACAAGGTGAATGAGTTGGTGTTAGTTCGTTTTTCCAAGCTTATGGTACATGATTTAGCTAAGAGTCTCCTTGCTTAGTGGAAGGGATCATATCGAGTGATGTGGCAAGTAGGGCTGCAAGTTTATGAGCTTCGACACAATTGATCCTTTAGAGATTGTACATGTGCAACAGTTGAAGCGTTTCATGCAACGGGGTCAGGAATAAGTTGTCCCACCTACAAATTCACCAATGCCTCCTCTTGATGTTTCTTTAAATCTAGGCCCATTTATCAGAGAACCCTAACCACCTTCTATCCTTTCAAATGAGAGAATGACGTAAGGTCCATGTGTACAGTTGCATGCACATACTATTATTAACATAGTGGGATTTTAATAATCATCGGATTGGTTTGCAATCTGAACCACTTGCTCATGTATATAAGTTAAGGTTTTGGGTTAATATAATATACACGTTTCTATATTCCGAGCTCTCACAAAGTTAGTTAAACTTTTGGATTTTAAAAATTCAAAAGACTACAAAATTTGAATAATTGGTTCTATAACATTAAAAGCTAATTCGATATTGCATTAGTTAGAAAATAAGAAAAGGTTGTATGCATTCAAATAATTTCAAGGGAGAAGCAAAAACTTAACAAATTATTAAAGGTGAATAGAAATATTGAAATAATTGAGATTTGAAACTTGAAAGTAATGCATGTTAGATGATCTTGGGTTGTAGTTCTGAATTAATTTATTAACTAAGGCAAAATGGTTAAGAACAAAATATGAATTGAAGAAAAATAAATAATGACAAGAAAAACTAATTAAAGGAGAGAATGGCCACAACTTGTGTTAAATAAGAATGCTGAAAAACTAATTAATAATTTTTTGACTACAGGTTTAAACATTGCTTTTATGTATGTTTGTATATTTAAGAGATAATTATTAAACTTCAACACACTTCAAAACAAAACAAATCAAAATACAAAAACTCATAATTACCATTCAAAATTTTAACTTAAAAATTTAATAATTAATTAAATATAACAAATTTATTTAAAAAACTTCATATATAGTATTTCTAACAATGCTCAATACAAGTGTTTATTTTGTTTAATATAAGAAAATTTAAATATTAGCCACTTTAATAACATTTTCTTGTTATTATTTTATTTGTAGAAATTAAAATGAAATAATAAAATAATTAATAAATTGAATACATATATTTAAATCTATAGCAAAAGATATATACATAATATATAATGTGAATTAAAAATACTATTTTAGAAAATGGCAACTACTTTTACATGTACGTATAAATTTCTAATAATAAACTCATATTCAACATGATTATAATTTAAAATATATACATATAAGTTATATATTAATAGTATTATTTAAAATATGTAAATGCATATATCACATAAATATGATTATGCTGATGTGTGTGTGTGTGTGTAAATTAAAATTACTAATCTTCAATATACTTCAAAACAAAAGAAATCAGAGAGAACCATGCGGATCCGATCAAATGGCCTCATGTGTACAGTGACATTCGGGTGCATATTCTTCATACACACACACAGTAGCATGATACGTGGTTTTGTACCCATGGTTTATGACAGGTGCTCCCCACTTTAGGCATGTCACCACCACTCGAGCTTTATGCACTACTTACTCACAATGGGTGCTTGGATTCTTGCGCAAGGTACGATATAAAAGCACAGCACATGGAGAACAAAAGAATGTCCAAAGTTCACATGACATTGTTGCTGCCCTTAAGCAATGCAGCAAGACAAGGGACTTGGAAAGAGGGAGAAAGCTACATACGGACGCAGTTGCAGCCAACTCTCACACTGATAAGTACATTGCTGCTGCCCTCATCACAATGTACAGCAGATGCAGAAGTATGCTACTTGCCAGGGATGTGTTTGAAGGACTGGTGCGTAAAGATGTTGTTACATGGACCAGCCTGATCCAGGGATACGTGGAGAACGGAGAGAGCTTGGCGTCTCTGGAACTTTTCAACAGCATGGACTGTGAACCGACCCATGTTACATATCTTGCTGTGCTCAAGGCATGCACGTGCTTGGCCAGTGAGAGAGAGTCAGGGAGAGAAGCTCTCCTGGAGAAAGGAATGTGCATCCACGAGAAAATCAAGGAGCGTGCGTTTGATTCCAACATTTCTGTGGCAAGTGCATTGGTGGATATGTATAGCAAATGCGGAAGCATGCGACTGGCTAGGGAGGTTTTCGAGGGGATGATCCATAAAGACGCTGTTACATGGAACTGCCTCATTCGTGGATATGTGGAGAATTCGGAGAGCTTGGTGGCTTTGGAACTGTTCAACAGCATGGACTGTGAACCCACCTATGTTACATATATTGCTGTCCTCAAAGCATGTGCGTGCTTAGCCAGAGAGAGAGTCTCGGAGAGGCAGATTCACCTGGAGAACGGAATGGCCATTCATAGAAAGCTCAAAGAGCATGCATTTGATCTCAACCATGTTGTGTCAAACACATTGGTGGACATGTATAGCAAATGCGGGATCATGTCACATGCCAGGGAGGTCTTTGAGAGAGCTCTTCATAAAGATGTTATTACATGGACATGTCTCATTCAGGGATACGTGGAAAATGGGGAGAGCTTGGTGGCTCTAGAACTGCTCAACAGCATGGATTGTGAACCAACGCATGTTACGTATCTTGCTGCGCTCACGGCATGTGCAAGACTGGCCATGGAGAAGGGGCTGACAAGCAGACTTTTTTGGAGAAAGGGATGGCTATTCATGAACAAGTGAAAGCTCGTGCGCTGGATTCCAACATTGCAGTTATGAACACGCTGGTGGACATGTATAGCAAATGTGGGAATATGATGCTTGCCAGGGAGGTCTTTGAGAGGATGGCGCGTAAGAATGCTGTTACATGGACGTGCCTGATACAGAGATACATGGAGAATGGGCAGAGTGCAACGGCTTTAAATCTCTTCGCCAGAATGGACTGTGCACCGTCTCTTCTTACGTATCTTGCAGTGATCAAGTCATACACATGCCTGGCCAGTGAGTGTAAGTCGAGGTTTCTCGAGAAAGGCATTAGCATTCACAAACAGGTGAAAGAGCGTGGGTTTGATTCCGACATTGTCCTATCGAACACGCTTATAGAAATGTACTGCAGGCTCGGTAGTATGAGACTTGCCAGGGAGGTCTTTGAGAGGATGGTCCGTAAGAATGTTGTTACATGGACTTGCCTCATTCAGGGATACGTGGAGAACGGGGAAAGTTCAGTGGCTCTCGAGTTGTTCACCAGCATGGACTGTGAGCCAGACCATGTTATATATATTGCATTGCTCAAAGCCTGTGCATGCCTGGGTGAGAGAGAGAGGCAGACTTCTATGCAGAAGGGCAAGGCTATTCATGATCAGATCAAGGCATGTGCATTTGATACCAACGTGTGCATCTCGAACATGTTGGTGGACATGTATAGCAAATGCGGAGACATGATACTTGCCAGGGATGTCTTTGAGAGGATGATCTATAGAGATGCTGTAACCTGGACCTGCCTGATTCAGGGATACGTGGAAAATGGGGAGAGCTCGGTAGCTCTGGAGCTCTTTCCCACCATGGATTGTGATCCAGGCGTTTGCACATATCTCGCTGTGCTGAAGGCATGTGCAAGTCTAGCTGAAGTACCTGTTGGACGATCGATTCATGGCACGGTTTGCAAGCTTGGACTGGAAGAAGATGGTATGATATCAACCGTGTTGGTGCACTTCTATGGCCGATGTGGTTCCATGGCAACTGCTACACACGTCTTCAACAGTATGCACTCTCCACAGGTGGCATCTTGGAACGCATTGATGGCAGGATGCAGCTCGTCGTCTCAAGTGTTTGGTCTGGTGAAGAAAATTCGGGAAGCTGGCTTAGAAATGGATGCTATCACATATGTTTGCATTTTGACAGCTTGTAGTCATGTGGGGATGGTGGAGGAAGGCGAAATGTGGTTTAAGTCCATGAAGAAACATGGTATCAACCCGACTCTGGAACACTATAATTGCATGGTTGACATGTTGTGCAGAGCTAACAGGTTTGAGGATGCAATATCGATTGTCAACAGCATGCCTTTCGAGGCCAATGTTGTTACGTGGATGTCTGTGTTGGATGCATGCAAGAAATGGAAGAACTTGAGAATGGGCAAAGTTGCATTTGATGAATTAGTGAAGAGAGGTGTAGCAGGTGCTTATGTGATAATGGGTGATATTTATACAAGCTTGGGAATGTGGCATGAGTGGGAGCGGATGGATGCTGAAAGAAAGGAAGGAAGCTTCAAACAACCAGGAGTTAGGGATGTGTGTTAGAATGACACAGTTAGAGAGAGTGATGTATATAAGGGAAGCTATGCAGCCACATCCACACATCTCTCTACACACACACGCACACACACATTTTAAATATTGGCTTGGCTACCCCGTCCCTACAATGACTATAAGGATTCCGTTTAAATATATATTGCTTTAATCATGCCTTAATTTATGTTTTATTACCAACCTTTAACTATTATTGCTGCCAATCAACACTCTCCCTCAGCAGTAATATGTGCTTTAATTCACACAATTCACAAGCCCAATCTTACCTTGGAGTTTGATGTGTGCCTCTTTGTGAATATATTTGCTGCCATCTCTTGCGTGTTTAAGTACTTAAATTCTACCACTCTCTCGTTAAGCTTGTCTTGTATAAATCGATGATACATTTCCATATGCTTTGTCCTTGCATGCATAATCAGATTTTGAATCAAACCGTGTGCACTCCTATTATCATTGTATATTGTAATTGGTTTCTGTATAGGACACTCAATGTTAGCAAATAATTTTCTTACCCAAATACACTCCTTCATAGCTGCTAAAATTGCATTATACTCTGCTTGACAAGTTGAAAGGGCTAACTCCAACTAATGGCTCCACCGTTCATTACGAAACACCACCCAGTCTTTGACTTTCGATCATCTTGATCTTCAGCCCAATCTGCATATGCATAACCTGAAAGATTCGCTTCTCCCCCTAAAGCTAAGTACTCTATTCCAGGATTCCGACTGCACTTTAAATAGTTGTAAATCTTGCACACTGCATACCAATGTTTTAATCCAGGATTTTGCATATACCTGGATACGTTCATAACTTTTGGAGCTGTGTCTTGTAGTGAGGGGGAGGAAAGGTGATGGCATAAAAGCCATATTAGAATGTTGTGGGGAGTCTCATGTACTTGATGGTATCAACTCGGCCAAGTTCTATGTCTTTGCATAACCTTGTAATTTGCAGTGTTGATGTGATGACCATTCGATTGGGAATGTGCTTTTTGTAATGTTCCAACACAGAATCCACATACTTTGTTTGGTGTAGCATAACTTTGCAAGCCTTTCTATCCCTTTGGACTTGTAATCCTAGACAATACTTTAACTCTCCTACATGACCAAGTCATTTACAAGTATTAGTCCTAAATTTTAGTACTTACATATATGTTCCAATCCTTGCTTGTTCTTGTAAAAACATGAACTTATGTATTGTCCCGTACCAGATTCTAAGGGATTGTCAAAGGCCATTTCGAAGAAGACTCCTTACCCTTTACCACAAATTTTGGTGGTTGTGGCATGTACGTGTCTTATTTCAATTCAAAAATGTATTTTTAAAGTCCATTTGGTGCAACTCTAAGTCATATTCGGCAGCCAAAACAATTACTATGAATGCTCGTCATCTCAGCCACGAGAGAAAAAACTTTTGTAAAATCAACTCCGTGTTTTTGTGAGAAGCCTCTCTTGCCTTGTATTGGTCAATACTCCCATCTTGTAGGAGCTTAAAGCATCACAATATACTCATCCTCCATTGCAACTCTTTATCTTCAAGATCCTAGTCCCTGAGTGCTTGTTCTACAATATGGGGTTCCCTGGTAAGTTGTGATACATACCCAACAATGTTATCAAGTAATTTTGTACCAACTTCTCTTAGGATATTGCCTTTGGGTTCTACATTCATGGTTCTCGTAGAAGGTTTATCCAATGAACCCGTTAGTATCATTAATTTGTTCAGTAATATCTGGACCGTTGAGATTAGATATTTTAGATGAATGTTAAGATGACCTAGGCTATACGATCTCATGTTGTGGAAGCTTTCGTACATAAGTCTTCATCGATGCATTTTTGTTCATGCTCTATTTGCTTGTGAAGTCCTCTCAAAGTCTCATGTTGCACTTATTGAAGTATTGGTTTTGTTAAATGTAAGCTTTGTAGTCGTTCGCTTGCACATATTATCTTACTTAGGTCTTGTTCCACTGGAGGTATATTAAAGAAATGCAATTAAAATGTTAGTATTTGTTGGTCATGAACATTTATGTAATTCCATCCAAACTTATCCTCATGGAAGATAATAGTTTGGCATATCAAAACTTTACGTATATGAAACATATATACTTTATGTGCTTACTTTTCATGCTTGACATATCCAAACATCATGCATTTCACATAAGCATCATCCCATTTAGACTTTATTTACTTATGGGAGACATATGCATAGCCAAGTGATCCAAACACATTAGATGTCTTACATATGGTTCTTACCAGACCACCTCCCCTCAAGTGTCTTACCACTGACAACTTTCGTTGGTAACTTGTTCTGTAGGTATACCATATTACTAATAATGCCTTCTCAAAACATGTTGGGAACATCACAAGCCTTTAACATATTACATGCTGCATCAACCATTATTTACAGTTTTTGCTCAACAACACCATTTTGCCCATGCTCATTAGGCACAACACATTGTATTTTTGTAATAAAGCATGCATTTGGTGGTTGATAAACTCACCCCCAGCATCTGTGCATATAGCCTTTACCTTTATACTTTTTTTTCAAATCAATTACAAAACTTAATATAAACTTTAGATTTATTTACTAGAAAGTATACCCAGGACTTTCTACTATAATTGTCAATTATGAGTAAAAAATACCAATGACATGTTTGGCTACAAACTCCAAAATTTATTCATACATCCATGTGTACTAGCTCAAGTTTGTGTTTTGCTTGTGTCATTTATGAGTTTGACAACAGTTTCTTCTTCATCTTTCAAAGTGAGCACCCTTCACATGTCTATACATGGTCAAACTTAAGCTTGTGGATACCATAGACCATGCCTTGCACATGCTTAATCTTGTGATAATTTGTGTGACCAAGTCTATGATGTCATAACTACAAGATACCATCATTAATTATATTAAATTACTTATAATGTTTGATCATGTTTGACATGATATAAACTTTGATTTGCACAAAAATCCGTTTATCAAACAAACTCATATGTGTTTTATTTTTATCAAAATTTATACTAATTCGAACATTTGTAAGCTTAACATAGAGAGTAAACTTTGTGAGAATTTAAGTACATATAACATTTGTTTCATTATTGTTTTTAATAAAGGAATAAACACAACCCATACAATTCTTAATTCATCTTCACTTGCTGATTTCACAACCATATTAAACTTATTATATGTAAATTTATTAAATATTGTCATAGTTTTTACTATGACTTCTACTTTTATTTTAGAATTGATTGTTATTACTTATTAAACTATGTTAACAAGCCCTAAGTGTAGAAGAAACATATTTGCTTAGTACACTTGGGTATTAGTAATGGTTAAGTCGTGTCATTAAGTATTTACAAAAGAATTTTAATGAAATTAACACTTCCATTTAAAAAATTCTTATCTTCGTTTTCCTTATGTTTATTAAGTTATTGTTTATTTTCGGTGACATACATGAGTAAAAACACCCATAAGATTGACCTAACCCACCCCATGTCCTAAACCCCTTGGGTTAGGTTTAGGGTCTTGGCTAACAGGTTCTCTTTACCAAGTTTTTAAAATTTCACATAGGGTTCTAAAGTTAGCATCATCGTGACATCAGATGTAACTTTTGAATCTGAGGGATTATGGCGAGATAGCAACATTTTGGGAAATAATGTCACATGAAGAAATGACACTAGGTTAGATGGCACATGGTACAACACCTGAGGCACACCCTTTGGGATACTCTAGCAAACAAACGTGTTTGTGCTTGCATCAGGGTATTAAGCTTTAGACATCCGCTCAAGGAAGGTTAGGTATCGTAGCTAGATGTGCTATTGGCACACTCGGCTGAATAACCTGAATTCATTAGCAAGAGCCAAGATTGTGTACTTAGGGTTATCTAAACCTAATCTTAGAAAGTTTATTTAACATAACACTCGTGCCCATCTAGGGTATGACTTGGCCACTCAAACCCTTAGGGGTTAGTTGTGGTTCATGATACCCCTTGTTATCTAAAAGAAGACGAGAGTGATTCCTTAAGGGATAAATGACAATGCCTTAGCTTTGTCACAAGGGTATCCTTGATGGAGTTAGGGCATGAGCTTGTTTAAGTCTCTTGGGGCAGAATCTTAAAGTTTATTTGGGTTATCCTATAGAGTTTAAAGGGTAATTATTCTAATGGACTTAAGGTAGGACTTTAAGTCTCATGTTTATTTAGGCATTTGAGTCAAACTCTCAGCATTATGTTGAAAAATTTAGCAGCATTGCTCACACATGGTGTTGACACCAAATAACCTCTTGATAACCACGTGTTGCTACATGTTAACCCTTTGGGTTAAAACTCTGACAAATATTGCTTTGTAAACTGTCATGTGATGAGACACATTGTTATCAATTATCCATCTTATTCCTTGTGTTTTATCAGCTTGAGCAAGATCTACATATACATATTTTAACTTTATCAATTTAGCTTTGAAATCTTAAATTTCATCTCTTCCTTTGACTACATTTGCATGTGAACCTTCTTTTTGTTCCATTTCTCCACTTTTTGGTGAACACAGCAGCCAAAACACTCTTAAGTTACTTGCCATCTTAATTATTTTTATTTCCCTCTCTTTATCTCCACCTTCCTTTTTTTGAATGTTCTTATGTAAAGTGCTACTTCTTCTTCATTATTATTATATCTTCCTATAGAAGTTTCAGATCTACTAGTGCTTAGACGTATTTTTAAGCTCTTCAATAATTCATCCTTGTATACAATGGCCTTAGTCATCTCATTAGATTTGGTCTATTTTTCTCTCCTGTAACCTTATGCAATTAAAAAAACACGTATATTTCATAACACCCTCCGATACCGAAAATATTGTATTTTATTATTTATCTAACAGGAGGATCTTATTTATATTTATTTCCTCTCTTTCTTTAATCACGTCTTTAATTTTGTTTTTATTACTAACCTTTAACTTTTACTGTTGCCAACCCATATGTTCATAATAAAGTTCTAAGTAAAGCAATGTTGAGGTTTTACAGACACGAGGATACACATTCTTAGGTACCAGTTACTACGATTTATCCAGTTCCATTACCTGAGTTAAACGCTGCATTGGACCGGGGCTTTTCAAACTCAATACCTATATATCCCCAGTCAAGTTTCTGACATGAACTAATATCTCCTTTGTAACCAAGCAGTTTATAACCGAGGCTCTCCCTGGTGCCTTGTAAGTGCCAGAACGGAGATTGCATCCGCCATATGCATCTTAACCAGAAGAGATTATGAAGAATACTGTTGCCAGCGTAGACTCTGCAAAGCAAAACCTCGCGGCCAGTTTTGTAAATGCTTTTGTCATTGTTGGTTTCGGCCATGACGAGTTTATGAGTTCGCCAGTTAAGTCATCAAGTGGAGCATGACAGCGCTGCTGCAAGTTTGGGTCTAATCAGGCCTTGGGACGTCGATGATGGACTACAAATTCCTATACACTACCGATAACCACGTTGTGGCTGGTGCTCTACTTGCTGTTGGAATTCTCAATTGTGGTGTTCGGGCTTCTTCTATATGATTCAGTGGCCAAAGATGATCCGGAGATTCGCGGGACTCAGCCTAGCTTATGCAGGAAAGAGGTGCCGGAGCTGCTTACACCAATTATAATATCGGACTCAAGGATGTAGCTGGTTTTGCTGGCAGTGCATTAACACTGGGATTAGTGTACTTCGGCCAAGATGATGCAGCACAATCCAGACTACTAACTGTCGAAAATGTTCAAATACCAGCTTTAAGCTAACTTCAAGTGCCTGTTTAAAGCCCATTTAGGTGGGCACTATGTTGTATTTCACACAAAATCTGAATGAGTATAATAATTTGCTACATTTCCTCATCTATTTGTTACATTTCCTCATCTATTTGTTACATTTCCTCGTATATTTTCATCAATCTTTCAAAGGTACCTCAACATTACGTGTGTGTGTATGTGTGAGAGAGAGAGCAGACACACACATAAATGCCTATGTGAGTATTTAGTAATACCATGTTATGCACAGGTAAGGGAGTATGATTGGTGTGAGAGAGAGTGTATAAATGGTTGAAGTTCCTTCAAAAACAGGTGGATTGGAGATTCGAATTGGACTGCCTTACCAACAGAAATTACACTCAAGATTTTTTCTTATCATAAAAGGGTCTTTTTTTAAATTATTAAAGGTTAAGTAAGCTAAAATTTAATTAATATGAAAAGCGGCAAACGTTTTAACATAGACTTTCATTAAGAAATAAATCAATAAAGAATAAATTAACTATTAAAATAAAATATTTCAAATATTTATTAATTTTATTTGACATTCCTTTATTAAGTTATAGGATTGAGTGAAATAAAGGTTATAACTCAATACAGGGATGACTGTATTTATTATCTTAATTTATAATTATTGTGATTACATTGTAATAGTAGTTATGCATATGCAATAACAATTATACAGTGAATTCCAGACCTTTTCATACATATAAACATTCGTGTGTGTACACACACACACACACACGTGTGATTCATACACCCCGTACCTTTCCATACTATCAAAGGTACAAGGGTATACATATTCATATACTAGTACACCATAACTTAGTATAATTTAATTAAGTCTAACATTTAATTAAAACTTCTTCATTATTTGATCTTATTGAATGTTCATTTGCTCCTTACAATTCCCATGTCTATTATAAAATATATATATCCACTGTGGTTCATGTTTGATAGGCACTTATAATAAACCATTACAATAAATATATATGTAAAACATGTTGTACATAGTAGTATTTCATTTTTACAGTAGGGTAAGAATAGATTCTTTTCTTACGATTACTATTAACTTCTCACATCGTTTTATAAATAATTCTCAATCTAAATTGCCCACATCTTAAAATAATATGTTTAAAATATAACAAAATTACTTATATTATCGATGATGTGTACAACATTATCCTTATTAATGTTCATAATAAAATTTTATAAACAATAGCTTTTAAAAATATAGTCTCATATTTGTTTCAAACCAGCTTTATAATTAACAAGTTTATGTATCTTATACATACACATAGTTATCATATGTATACTATACAATAGACACATGTATATATACAAAAAAGGTGCACAAACACAAGTGTGTGTATACTTGTTGCATACCTGTGCGAGCAGATAACCCCATTCATCACATTTACATTGAGGTAATAGTATTCTATCTTAACACAGTTTAAGCTGCTGTATGACGTGTGTTTGCGTTTGTGTGTGTGTGAGAAAGTGATATTTGGCAAAGTAATAATTAAACTTAAACAGGTGACATGTAACATCGTTAATAGTATCCCTGTATGACCTAAGGAACTTATATTCATCCATGTATAGTTTGCACACACACGTTATGTATCTGCATGTTGGTTATCTTATATATGCATTTATTTATTTCTTTACTGATTCATTTTTTTATTACAGTATTAAAAATTTATTAATAATATAAAAATAAACCGTAAGCTTCATCTTAACAAGTTGAAGAAACAGTGACAATCTGCTCTGACTCAACAACACCAAGTGCAACACTCTTCACGATATCATCGGTCTGCACGTCGAAGTGAAAGGACATGGGAGGCTCCCCAACACTTCTACGTCCTTCCAGCATCTCCACAATTTCGTGCATACTCGGCCGGTGCGACACAGTATCCTGTATGCACCATAGTGCTATGTACACCATGTCCTTCACCTGTTTGCCTTGTCCCATGGCAGAAGCTCGAATCCTCTCATCCACGACCTTGAACACATCCCCGTTGTTTTTTAACTGGTTAACCACCCAGGAAGGGAAATACCACACATCCTCCGTCTCCGATTCACTCACTCTCCCCAAGTCTATATTCTTGCGACCGCCTACAAGTCCCAACAGTACCATACCGTAGCTGTACACGTCACATTTCTTGGTCGCTTGCCTCTCACCATCCACTCTGAAGCGAGGTAACCCGGTGTTCCCCTCACACCTGTCTCCACCTGAGTCACCTCTCGGTTGGTGAGGAGCTTAGCCATTTCGAAATCTGCAACCTTTGCAACGAACTTTTCATCCAAGAGTATGTTCTGAGGCTTGACATCTAGATGAAGGATTGGTTCGCTGCACTCCTGGTGAAGGTACGACAGTCCCCTGGCCATGCCGAGTGCGATGTCGACTCTTTGTTGCCAGCTTAGGCATGCGCCTTCTCTAAATATCCATCTATCCAGAGAACCGTTCGGCATAAACTCGTAGACAAGAAGCTTCTTATTTGCACCCTCTATGCAGAAGCCATACAACTTCACAACGTTCAGGTGGCTTATACCTCCGACGCCGACGAGCTCCGTCACAAACTGCTTGGCACTGTCTCGCCAAGTTTCTTCACCGCAACATGTCTTCCATCGCTTGTCATCCCCTCGTACACCGTTCCATACCCGCCGGCACCGAGTTTCGTAGTAAATCCTTTTGTTGCACTCTCCAGCTCCATGTAAGTGTACCTCCGGGGCAGTCCCTGCATTGTGGATAGCAAGCTCTCGACTTCTCGAACGGCCTTGCTAAAGTAGTTAACTACAGAATACTTGACTATGGTCACCCATCCCTGTAGTTTATGTTTAGCTTTGGCCATTATCCCGTGCTCAACTAAAGCTAACGCTAGCATTGCTAGTAACCAGATACCTGCCAAAATGATTAGAAAGGTTACGCCTGCAGTTGATGTATCATCTCGGCAAAGGAATGCAGTGATGCTTCTGGTATCGTTATCCCGGCGCAAGCTCCCATACAACCAAGAAAATGCAAAGCACTGCCCAGTTGAATTGTCATAAAACACATTCCGTGAGGGCAATTGAGCGCAATGTTGAGCAGTGGTTCTCGGCAGAACCGGCTCCACGAACTTCATCGAAGGATATCCAACCCCATACAATAATAATCATAAAAATGACAATAAGTACTAAGAGAATAAGGACTATCGCCGTACTCACAAATATTCTTGTTAGTTGGGTCACAAATGCCATAACTACCACATGCTAATGGAAGCTTGCAAGAGGAACCACCCCAACTATCGGAGAATCTAACATCCGCAACCCAATCACTCGAGTTTGAATCATACCTGTACAGGATAAGATCACCATGGTTGTCGAGACCAAGATACGGTAATACTGATGTTGAAGTTGGATGTTGTAAGTACCAGGTAAAACTCACGTTCTTTGCAACTGATTCGTAAGACAAGTAGATCTCGTTCCCTGTGTAATGGAGTACAGCTTCGTAACCAGGACACGCTGTCTTCAAAACAGATCTTACTGACGATTCTCCACGGGTTTCCAAACTCCACACACCATAACTCTGCTGATACTGATACCACAGGAGGTGGTCATCCATACAACACGAGACCTCCAGGCACAACCTTAGATACATATGATGTTAAGTTCATTCCGGACTTCAACAGTTGGCCGGGAAGTAAGATCAGTGGGATGTTCGAAACTTTGCCACGTCACAACGCTGTTTCTATAGAGAACAAGGTTGCCCGTGTCATTCAACTCTAGACTATTAAACACGATCTCAGACCATGGAAGAACCTCTGCAATTCTTTGCGGATGCTCGTAGAACAGGAACTGCAGCAATTTGAGATTCACCTGTTTTCAGCATGATCACGGCAAGAGAGATTGGGTTAAAGAAGCTCCCAGTGAAGTTCTCACTTATGTTGACAATGCTTCTGTTCCCCCAAAACGCCAGAGAGTATATCCATGCTTCCATTGCTTACCACTGTGTAACCGAATGAGTTGGACTTTGGCGAAAGGTAGACTACACCGGTCTCTTCTAAGTTCCAGTTCCAAGGAATATCATACCTTTTACAAACAACCTGTACAACAAACAGAGCAAGGAAGGTTACCCCCTTAAAGAAATCCATTGCAAACCAAATGCCACTGCCTGCTATACACACAGCCGCCCTACTTGAATCCACCAAAGATATTTGTTGAGATCAAAAACCATAGACTAACATTTTTAGCGTCGTTAACAGCTCATTTTCACGCTAATTAAATCTCAAATGCATATCCTCGAATGCATATGCTTGGTATATTCTCTGTTATCGTGAGATGCAATTGCTTTAGGGTTTTATATTGCTCTGTTTCTAGGGTTAGGGTTCTTGCGAGAATGTCTCAAGAGTCGACAGAGATGGTGCGCTTGGGGGCGGGGAGCTTCGCTACAATCTACGTATGGCAATCTCGAAACAATTTGGCGATCAAGTGTGTGGCAGATTTCGCTCGCAGTCCGGAGCTGAATCAGGAGTTCGAGAATCATCATAAAGCATACAGCGCTTGTGCAGATGGCAAGCTAATCTTCAAGATTCCCAAGCCAGTTGAGTACTATTCTTCTTTTCAGAGGCTGCTACAACAGTTGCAGATGGACCCGGAGTTGCTACCGTCAGTGCCGTCTGTGTACACCATGCAGAGGGTGTGGCCGATCCCTCCAGCTCTGGCGGCTTCGATCAGGACAAATTACTTCCCACCTGCTCATGCAGGATACCTCAAGCCGTTCGTCGCTCGGATCTATCTGGGGAGATCTCCTCAACGCACCCAGCAGCTTCGGGAGTCACGATTCTTCAACGCCAACAATTTCCCCTTGGATGCTAGTCGGTGCAGGGAACTCGGATTGCCTGTAGCGATTCTAGCCCAAGACATGGGAAAGACCCTTGCCAGGATTCATTATCACTCAGGTACATTGTATGCGTGTGTAACGATACACTCGGACTTTGTTCATGTGTACACATTGTGTTTGACAGAACTAGATGGTCGGGATATAGAATTCGTGCTGGGTGGTGATGAAATAAACAGCTTTGTGGACACTGCATTCTCTTGCTTTGATTTCAACCAATGCAAGCCTCACAACAAGAATGTGGAGCTTCTTGTGAGCAGCTTTTTGATAACGATCCATACTATCCGAGGCCAGGAATGGAATTCTGGGAGGATTTCAAGCATTGGTATATGCGAGAGGCCTTCTTTGCACTGAAGAGTAAAGAGTGTTTGCAACTAGCCGAGAGCTTCATACACAAGATTGAGCAGGCAGTGGCTGCTAAGACTGCCAAGGAAGCTCCTGAAGGCAGAGGTAATGAGATGGCTATGCTTGAAACTTCTTAGCCTCAGTTTAATTCTTTCACACTAAAAGTAGGAATCTAAAGATCATACTTAAATATATTACGAATATGTGTTAGTATATATTAGTGCAAAAGTATAAATAAGAAAATTTTAAGATATAATATGTGTGTGTGCGTGTGTGTACACACTGTGTTCCTGTAAACTTATTTGTTAAGACAATAGGATGAAGGCAACTATATTTAAATATTAAACTCGTTATGTTTAATCACAATTCTATTACCTTTTCTTTTTACATAAATGCCCATTATGCATATATGTATGTACATGTGCATTTTGAGAGAAAGAGGATTTAAACTTTATTTATTTAATAATATAAAAATTCATATATGATATATATGATATTTTTGTTTATAATATATATGTATAGGTATACTTACATATATGAATAAACAAAATCATATTATACGATTTATATATGTAAATAATTTTTTAATAAATATTACTTTTAGTATTCATATATAATTAACAAGTATATATATATATATATATGAGTGTGAAAAATATAGCTATTATTATATATATTTATAAAATAAACTCATTTGACCACTCAAATGTGTATAAAATTTAATTAATTTTAATTTCAATCAATTTAATGCATAAATTTAATAATTACTTATATGACTAATATTTAATTGTTTCACATTGGAAGTGGAAAACTTTAGAACCATTCCATGTGTTAATATATTTAGAATATGTTAAATATATATTAGTATATATTTTTTCATTTCAAATCACTGGTTAAGATTCAATCCTAATTCTAAACAATAAATAAAAAGATTCAATGATAAAATAATGTTTTCAAAGAATATATTTTACAATTGTGATTTTAAAGTAAATATTTATATATTTAATTTTATGTTTATGATATAATTTTAAACTTTGTATGTTTAATCACAACTTGAAGAGCCTTTGTTTTTCCCTAGTATGCATGTACACTTTAAATGCACGTGTGTGTGTGAGAGAGAGAGAGAGAGGAATTTAAGCTTTGTTTATTTAACAATATAATAAATACATTGCTAAATAAATCATTGTATCATGAGTGAGTACTTAGGCACTAAAAATTCAAAGTTTGATTAAATATAAAATAAAGGAAAAAATTAAAAATTGTGTTAATCCAAATTCAAAATATAAGAAACAAAGAGGGGTGTGTGGGTGGTGTTTCATTAAAAATAAAATAAAATATGTGTGATAAGTGATAGCTCAAGTAAATTAAGAATAAGTTTTATTCTTCCTCCACTTAAGTGAAGCCCAAAGTCAAAAGATTAGGTTCTAATGTCTTGGTCTTCTTTATTAAGGGACTTAATTGGCAACCATGCATAATTTTTTTTTCTCTTTGTGCATGGGTGTTATTCAATTAGGGGTCTCACTTAGTTAAGGAGCTAAACATGCTCTTGGAGGTAGATTGTCAGAGTTTTAACCCAAAGGGCCAACACGTGGCAACATGTGGCTGCCAAGTGGCCATTCGGTGTCATCACCCTGTGTGAGCAACGCTAAGTTTCCCAGAACAACCCCAACCCCTAGGGTTAGACTCTAATGCCCAAGTGGATAGGAGACTTAGGGTTTAGCCTAAGTCTCCCTAGAATGTCTACCCCCAAAAACCTTTGAGGGATAACCCTAGTTGACTTAGGGTCTTGCCCTAGAAGACCTAGACAGGCTCATGCCCTAACCCCCATCAAGGAGACGTGTGTTTCACACATACCCCTGACAGAGCTAAGGCATCGTCACTTACCCCTTGAGGAATCACCCTCATCCGGGAGTACAACCCCTTTAGGGCGACAAGGGGTACCCTGAACCACGACTAACCCCTAAGGGTTTGAGTGGCCAAGTTATACCCTAGACCTAGGGCTAGTACTTAGTGAGGACACGAGTGTGCGCTGTAGGCGGACACGAGTGTTCTACTAAGCAAACTCCCTAAGGCTAGGTTTGGGATAACCCTAAGCACATGACCTTGCGAGTGCCTCACGAAAGGGCTCCTGCTAACATGTTTAGGTTGTTCAACCCTTGAATTCCAAGGAGAACACTCCCTAGCCAAGTGTGCCAAAGCCACCTAGTATGAGACCTAACCTCCCTTGAGCGGATGCCCAAGGCTTAGCACCCTAGTGCAAGCACAAGCATGTCTGTTTGCTAAAGTATCCAACCCCTTTGGCAACAAGCCCATGACATAACCCCAAAGGGCGTGCCTTAGGCGTTGTACCATGTGACGTTTAGCCTAGTGTCACATCTTCATGTGACACTGCCTTCCCGATGTGGGCTATCATGCCATAGCCCTTAGATTCAAGAGTTGCACCAAGTACCACAAACGTGGCTCCTAAATGCCAACTCTAGAACCCCTCAATTATCCCTCAAGACTCGGTAAGGAAACCCTATCAATCAAGAACCCACGCCCATTGGACAAGGACACGAAGTGCCCTGGTTAATTGTGAGTGTTGCTCCTAGCTTGACGTGGAGGAGGAGGCTGGAGACAAGCCTCAACCTCTGCTTCTTGGAACGTGCATTCCGACAAGTCCTCCCATGAATGGATTTGCCAACGTTAAGGGTAAGCTACCCCGAAGGTGGGACGTACCCCTGTCGTCTGGAAGTTAGGGCGGTACAACAGAAGGTTGTACCTTAACGACACAAGCTGAAGCTTGCACCGGCAGAAGAGCAACGGACTCAGTCATGAACCCAGGAGCTCTCCTACGTATACTCTACCTTATTTATGTGACGGAGCCCCCCCCCCCCTTTTCCTGTTTGTTTAGTGGGCTGGCACTGAATTCTAGCCCCTTAGATAAATTAGCAATATGAGCCTATAACTCACCCTTACTCCTACCCCTAAACCCTACCCAAGGGGTGGGGGTTTAGGGCGTGGGTTAGGTCAACCCTAGGGGTGTTCCTAACCCTACTTAACACCCGAACTCATCTGCAAAGACCAATCAGCCTATTCGGGACGTTAAAATTGGGGGGGTTTCTAAAAGGTAAGTTCTAGCTTCGCTTAGAGTTTCCTGTAAATACCTAATGACACCCGGCCAGACCATCACCAGATACCCAAGTGCACTAAGCGGGCCTGTTCCTACTACATCTAGGGTCCATCAACATAGTACAGTAAGTAACAACAGTCAACGTCCAAAGTAAAGGGTCGAGTCATAGTAAAAACTATGACATAGATTAATGCATTAGCAAACACAAACACTCCATTAAAGCATAGGAGAAAAAAAAATTGTGTGAGTCCAAATTCAAAACATAAGAAACAAAGAGGGGGTGGGTGGGTGGTTATTAGAGTTTTAACCCAGAGGGTTAATATGTGGTTGTCAAGTGGCTTTTAGCGTCAATTCCTTATGTGAACAATGGCAAGTTTTTTAAGATAGCCCCTAGAGCCTAACTCAGATGCCTAAGTAGACACAAGACTTAGGGTCCCCCCGCTAAGTCCCTAGAATGACTATCCTTCAAACCTTAGAGGATAACTTGAGTAGACCTTAGGATCTTGTCCCAAAAGACCTAAACAAATTCATGCCCCAACCCCATTAAGGAGACATGCCTTGTACATACCCCTGTGACAAAGTCAAAGCATTGTGACTTACCGCTTGAGAAATCACCCTCATAAGGGATTACAACCTTGTTAGGGTGACAAGGGGTGCCCTAAACCACGACTAACCCCTAAGTGGTCAAGTTATACCTTAGTCCTAGGACTAATACTTAGTGAGGACATGAGCAAACTCCCAAAGACTAGGTTTGGATAACCCTAATTACACAACTCACAAATGCCTCATGAAAGGGCCTAGTTATGAGACTCAACCTCCCTTGAGCCGATGCCCAAGGTTTAACACCTTAATGTGAGCACAAGTACACATGCTTACTATAGTATCTAACCTGGCGTTAACCCTAAAGACAACCCCAAAAGGTGTGCCTTAGGCATTGTACCGTGCACCAGGTGTCATCAATGCCAACTTTAAAACCCCTTTATTACCCTTAGGAACTCGGTAAGGAAACCCTATCAACCAAGAACCCATGACCATGGTTGGACAAGGGCACGAACATGTTTTACTTAGCTGTGAGTGTTGCTCTTAACTTGATGTGGAGGAAGAGGCTAGAGACAAGTCTCAACCTCTAACTCTCTGAACCTGCAGTTTAACAAGACCTCATAAGCATGGATTCGCCAAAGTTAAGGGTAGGTTACCCCGAATGTGGAACGTACCCCTATTGTCTGGAAGTTGAGGCAGCAGAATAGAGAGTTGTGCCTTGATGACTAAAGCTTATAACGGGAGAAGAGTAACAAACTCAGTCGTGAACCCAAGAACCCTCACTCCTACATACTTTACCTTATTTATGTGATGCCCATCCCCCCCCCTGCCCTCCTCTTTTTATATGTGTAAGTGGGTTGGCACAAAATTTTAGCCCCTTAATTAAATTCACGAGATGAGCTTATAACTTGACCTTACTCCTACCCCTAAACCCTACCCAAGGGGGTGGGGGTTTTAGGGTGTGGGTTAAGGCAAACCTAGGGTTAGGTCAACCTTAGGTGTTCTTAACACGTCAAACTCATCGCATTAACCAATTAGCCTAATTGGATGTCAAAATCGAGGGGTGGGTTTTTTAAAAGGTAAGTTTTAACTTTGTTTAGAGTTTTCTGCAAATACCTAATGACACCCGGCTAAACCATCATCAGATACCCTGCACTAAACGGGTATGTTTCTTATCCAATGTCATAGTTCTAACCTAGTGAGTTGACTACCTGGGTAAAGATTGTGGGATATGTAGACAAAAAGACTTAAGCGTAACTAAGTCATTATGACTAGGACCCTCTCATAAACACCAATTGGCCCTTTGCCTAGTTGGCATAAGGGAGAGGGAAAGGTTGTGACATTTGCAATTGTTAGAGTTTTAACCTGAAGGGCCAACATGTGGCTGCCAAGTGGCCATCCGGCGTCAGCACCCTAATGAGCAACGCTAAGTCTTCCAAGATAACCCTAAGAGTCTGACTTAGAGGCCCAATTAGGCAAAAGATTTAGAGTTCTACCCTAAGTCCCTAGAATGACCATCCCCTGAACCCTAAAGGATAACTCGAGTAGACTTTTAGGATCTTGTCCCAGTAGACCTAGATAGGTTCATGCCCAACCTCATCAAGGAGATGTGCCTGCACATACCCCCATGACAAAGCTAAGGCATCGTCACTTACCCCTTGAGGAATCACCTGCATTCAGGAGTACAACCACCCTAAACCACGGCTAACCCTTAAGGGTTTGTGGGCCAACATACCCAGACCTAGGGCTAGTACTTAGTGAGGACACGAGTGTGTGCCGTAGGTGGACACAAGTGTTCTTCTAAGCAAACTCCCTAAGGCTAGGTTGGATAACCCTAAGTACATGACCTTGCGAGTGCCTCACGAAAGGGCTCCTGCTAACTTGTTTAACCCTTGGATTCCAAGGAGAACACTCCTCTAACCAAGTGTGCCAAAGCACACCTAGTTATGAGACCTAACCTTCCTGAGCGAATGCCCAAGGCTTAACACCCTAGTGCAAGCACAAGCATGCATGTTTGCTAGAGTATCCAACCCCTTGGCGATAAACCCAAGTACAACCCCAAAGGCATGCCTCATGCATTGTATCGCGACGTTAGCCCAATGTCACATCTTCATGACACTGCCTTCCACGATGTGGGCTATCATGCATAGTCCTTAGATCAAGAGTTGCACCAAGTGTCACAAATGTGGCTCTAGAACCCCTCAGTGAACCCTCAGGAACGTTACCTAGTGAACTAGGTAACGTGAACCTGTCAAACAAGATCCCACGCCCACAATTGGACAAGGACATGGATGTGCCTTGCTTGATGTGAGGAGGAGGTTGGAGATAAGCCTCAACCCTACCTGGTTTTGCATAATGCAAAGGGGATAATGAAACTTATGTAAGCTTTTGGTTGACTTTATATAGAGTGATATATTTGTTTGGTTAATTTTCTCTAACATTATCTAGTCTTGGAGTTGGACATCAACGAGAATTGACATTTTAGAGGCGAGGAGTGTATCATAGTTTTACTATAACTTGACCCTTTATTTTGAAGGCTAATTATTGTTTATGTGATAAGCCCTAGTGTAGAAGAAACATGTCTGCTTAGTGCACTTAGGTATCTTGTGATGGTCCAGCTGGTGTAATAGATATTTACAAAAAACTTTGAGCGAAGTTAGCACTTCTATTTAAAAAATTCTTCCACAATTTTAATGTCTTAGTTAGGTTTTTCAATTAGTGCAAATGAGCTCGACATGTTAAACAGAGCTAGGAACACCCCTAGGGTTTCCCTAACCCAGTCCTAAATCCCCACCTCTCAAGTAGGGTTTAGAGGTAGGAGTTAGGTTAAGTTAAAACTCATCTTGTTTAACTAAGGGCTGGCATTTCGTGCCAGCCCACTTACACATATAGGAAAAGAGGAGGAGTAAAAGGGCTTCGTCACATAAATAAGTTATGGTATATGTAGGAGAGTTCTTAGGTTCCTAACAAGAGCTTGTTATTCTTCTATTGGTGCAAGCTCTAGCTTGTGTTGTTAAGGCACAACCCTATATTATCGCCTCAACTTTTAAAAATAGGGTACATTCCACCTTCAAAGTAACCTATCTTAATGTTAGTGAATCCATGCATGGAAGTCTTGTCTGATTGCACATTTCAAGAGGCAAAGGTTGAGGATTGTCTTTAGCCTCCTACTCCACATCAAGCTAAGAGTAACACTTAAACTAAGTAAGGCATGCTCATGTCCTTGTCCAACTGTGGTCGTGAGAACTTGGTTGACAAGTTTCTACCAAGTTCTTGAGGGATAATGTAAAGTTCTAAAGTTGGCATTTAAGAACCACATTTGCGCACCTGGTGCAACTCTTGAATTTAAGGGGCTATGGCATGATAGCCCATATCTAGGAAATAATGTCATATGAAGATGTGACACTAGGCTATTTGGCACACAATACAATGCCTAAGATACACCTTTTGGGGTTGTTTCATGCGGTTAACGCTGAGGGGTTGGATACTATAGTAAGTAGGCGTACTTGTGCTCACATTAGGGTACTAAGCATTAGGCATTGGCTCAAAGAAGGTTAGGTCTCGTAACTAGTGTGGCAATGCACACTTGACTAGGGGTGTTCTCCTTGGATCCAGGAGTTAAACAACCTAAGCTCGTTAGTAGAAGCCCTTTTGTGAGGCACTTGTGGGGTTGTATTTAAGGTTATCCAAACCTAGCCTAAGGGAGTTTGCTTAGTAAAACACTTGTGTTTGCCTATAGTGCACACTCATGTCCTCACTGAGTACTAGCCCTAGGACTAAGGTATAACTTGACCACTCAGTCGTGATTCAGGGAACCCCTTGTCACCCTAAAGGGGCTGTACTCACCGATGAGGGTAATTCCTTAAGGTAAGTCACAATGCCTTGGCTTGTCACGGGATATGTACTAAGCATGTTCTCCTTAATGAGGTTGAGGCATGAGTCTCTCTAGGTCTTTTGGGGCAAGGATCCTAAAGTTTACTTGGAATCTTCTAAGGTTCGGAGGATAGTTATTCTAGAGGACTTAGGGTAGGACCCTAAGTCTTGTGCTAGCTGTCTTGGAAGACTCGGCATTGCTCACACAAGGAATTGACATTAGAAGGCCACTTGGCCAAATCTTTCTACTAAGCTAACCAAGCTAGGATGAAGAGCAGGCTACAATAAACTTAGCCTCACATGTTCTGCCATGTTTGGATCTCATGAAACAAGGTTTTGAAACTTGATCCCAAACTGCTAGACAATTTCCCTTGACAATTGTTTTAAGTCTCAAAAAGCTGTGGTTAAATCCTCTAGCTTGCCAAAAGCTTACTTGAAATGGTGCACAAATTGTTCTAATCTTATTGATTGTTAATGAGAATGTTATTGTACCATTGCAAAACAAGTCATTGTAAACAAGTGGGGAACCAATTATTAAGATTATACCATCATGGGAGTCAGTAATTTTTTGAAAGTGCTCCCATCAATAGTACATGTCCATTTGTAGCCCCTTAAGGAACTAAAGACGAACACAAGGATTTAAAATTAAAAGGTGTACTTGCATTTTGCTATATGCTTTGATGAATTCTTTATAAAATAGTTGTTTGAATTACCATGATACATCGAATGATTGGAAATGCCATTACTTCAAAATAGATAAGAGAACCATAAAGTGAAAGAACAACAACAATTAAAGTTCCTATACTTTTAAAGAGTTACTTGGCGTCCACACTAATGAGAGGCTTGAGAGTAAATTGTGACTTGATTAAAGCTTCCCCATACAAAATATTTATACATGAACATTACACCAAGATTAAATTCCATATGGTGACCAAATTAAACTTCACATAGTTATACTACGCCATGATTAAATTCCACGTGGCTACAATTAACCACATGGCCTTACAACTAAATGACACATCAACATGCTAACACAACAACACATGTTTTAACTAATGGAAACTATAACGGAAATTGTAAAAGAAAACCTTAAGTCTAATAGTTAAATATTTTTCATTATAATTATCTTTAATATTTAATTATTAAGAAAGACATATGACATAAATAGTGGACATACAAAACATAATTAGTATAAAAGCCTTCTATGCATATCATTATTATATCATGTACATGGGATAGTGACACGTTCTAAATAATATGCAAATAATAATATATTAAAAACACTTGAATACAATTTTAAATAAATAATACTTAATTATTAAATTAAAAAAATTTATAAATAAAGGAAGAACATATTTAACAAGTTTCATAACATAAATTCTCGCCTTACAAAGTTTAATGAAATATATACTTTTGAATGCATATATGTCACACACAACCCTTGCATAATATTCTTTAGTATATACCTTTATTAAGTTAAAACCCTTGCATAATATTCTTTAGTATACCTTTATTAAGCTCATATGTACATCTGAACCATATGATCCGTTGTTTGCAGCGGGGATCAACGGCTGACGTTCCCGAATTGGCAAGACTCATAAAATCCTGCAAGGACTTAACAAGAGGGAAGGATATACACGCACATATATCCCAAACCGATCTCCACAAAGACAGGTATCTCCATAACTTACTCGTGAGATGTATGGCAAATGTGGAAGCTTGTACGAGGCAGAGCTTGTTTTCCAAACTATTAATTTTCCAAATCAATATACCTGGAATATATTACTTACTGCATATGCCCATAATGGGCATATCCACAAAGCCAAGACTGCGTTTGATAATATGCCCAGAAAGAATGTGTCTCGTGGACAGCGGTTCTTACAGCGTTTTCGGAAGCAGGCTATATGCTCGAAGTTGAAGAAGCGTTTCAGAGACTGCCCCAACACAATGTTGTGTCGTGGAATGCCATGCTAGCAGCATATGCCCAGTCTGGACATCTTAGCACTAGCAAAACGTTCGGTAACATGCCTGAGAAGGATATATTCTCGTGGACAACGATGCTTAAAACACTTACACAGTCTGGAGATATAAAATGTGCAGAGGATCTATTTGAAACAATGCCAATGCACGACATTGTATCGTCAACCATGATGACCGTCATGTACGTGGAGAACTCACATATGCAGGAAGCCAGGACTCTGTTCAGTAAGATGCCCTTCTCTGACGTGGCATCATGGAATGCCGTGGTTCAGGCATATGCCCATTCAGGGCATATTGAAGAGGCAAGGGAGCTCTTCAACGAGCAACCAGAGAAAAACACTGCGTCATGGACGTGCATGATGCAAGAGTACACACGCTTGGAGTGTTTCAACGAGGCAAAGGCGTTGTTCGATGCAATACCTAGCAAGAATGTAGTATCCTGGTCAGTAATGGTCGGACAAGCTGGAGCCATCAAAGACGCAAGGTATGCATTTGATCTGATGCCCCAGAGGAACTGTGTGTCCTTCACTAACATGCTGTGGCACTCTCAGAACATGGAGCGCCTCAAGAGTTAGAAGAGTTTTTCAATCTCCTGCCCGTGCGTGACTTGGTCTCGTGGAACTCCATGTTAGCTGCTAACCAGGAGTCTCAAAGTACAGGGAGAACGAGCATGATCTTCCACAAGCTGCCAATGTGGACTTGTTTCTTTTAATGCAGCACTGGCAGCGTATGCCCGAGGAGGGCATACTGCAGAAGCCAGGGAGTTCTTTGAGGGCATGCCTTGTAGGATATCTCTCTTACAGCACAGTGATGTCAGTCCTTCCTCTTGAAGAAGCCAAGCACATATTTGATTCAGTTCCCAGACGGGACTTGGTTATCTGGACGTGTATGATCAAGACTTGCTCTTTAAATGGTGTCACGGAACATGCGAAAGAGACCTTTGACAAGATGCCCAAGTGGGACTCGGTGTCGTGGAGCTCCATCATTACAGGATATGCCCAAACTGGGCATATTGAGGAAGCCAGGTACACATTCGAGCAAATGTTACAAGTCGATGTCGGAACATGCAATGCGGTTCTCCAGGCGTTTGCTGGGAGAGGACACGTGCGTGAAACTATGGAGACGTTCGAGAGCATGCTACACAGAGACATTGTCTCGTGGAACACAGTGTTGGTATCCTACGCACAAGGTGGGTATATAGAGGAGGCAAAGTCTGTCTTTCATAGGATGCCGATGCATGCGGTATCTTCATACTCTGGAATGATAGCTGGATATGCCCAGAGTGGGGATGTGGAGTTGGGGAAAGCCATGTTTGATGATATAAACGATAAAGACGTGGTTTCGTGGAACACAATGATCTCGATGTATGCTCGAAATGGTCATACTGGAGAGTGTTTGGAGCTTCTCTTGTACATGAACTTGGAAGGCATGGAAGCGAACGACAGTACGTTTGTGGGGATTCTCCACGGGTGTAGTCATGGAGGAATGGTGAATGAATCTGGTGAGTACTTCGTTTCTATGTCTACTGATTACGGGGTCGAGTCGAGGATCGAGCATTACTACTGTATGGTTGATGTTTTGGGACGTGCGAAGATGCTGAGGGAAGCAGAAGAGCTTGTGGAGAATATGCCTTTCATGGCTGATGCAGTGGCTTGGACGAGTTTGCTTGCTGCTTGCAGGCTTAATGGAGACATGGAGCGTGCGGGACGTATTGCCCAGTTGATTTTTGAGCTTGAGCCTGATGGTGCTGCACCTTATAACTTGTTGCATAATGCGTATGCTCAGGGCCTGGAGACAGCTTGAGGAATGTATACATGCATATGTCTGTATACATCCTTTTAGAATATACCACCCTTCACAGAATGAATATGCTGAATAAGGGTATATCCTCAACGAAACTAGGGGCAAGAGAATGAACGACACAGAGAGGAAGCAGCTCCTAGACAGCTTCGTGCACAACGTAGATCGCAATAACGAAAGGTTTCTTCAGAGACAGAAACAAGTGCTCGATGCAGCAGGTATTCAACCGTACACCGTAGAACTAAGGTACAACGACCTCAATGTTGAAGCTCAGTGTTACTTGGGCAAGAGCGCCTTGCCCAACATCTACAACACAATTGCGAACTTTGTGCTACCGAGGAAGTGTGCAAAGCTTACTATTCTCAAAAATGTATGTGGCAGTATCAAACCTGGGAGGATGACTCTCCTCCTGGGGCCACCTCGGTCGGGCAAAGACCACTCTGCTCCGTGTCTTGGCTGGTTGACCAGACACTGAGCTCAAGGTTACCGGCAAGGTCATGTGCAACGACAAGGAGCTGCACGAGGTTATACTGGCCAAGATGTTTCATACGTTAGCCAGAACGACTGGCACGAGGGAAGATGAGTATGCAGCACGGTTTCAGGGAATGGGGATGCCGGAACATGCAATCTCCGAGCTCACTAGATATGGTATGATTGAACACTTTCATATTAGTCGGACTTCGCTATTTGCCTTTATAACATACAAGGAATCGAGTGCCGCACACAACCCTGTCTGAGCCAGATGCAGACAAGGATATTGCCAGGTACATGCTTGCAAGTGTCACTGAGGAGCTGCACAACAAGGTGAAGACTGACTACATACTTAAGATAATGGGGTTGGACGTCTGTGCTGATACTCAAGTCGGGGACGAGATGGTTCGGGGTATATCTGGCGGGCAGAAGAAGCGTGTCACTGTTGCAGAGATGATGGTCGGGCTTCTCATGGACGAGATATCTACAGCTCCACCGCGTTTCAGATTGTCAAGTGCCTGCAGGAGCTCGCGCATGTTACACGTGCTACAGTCCTGGTGTCCTTGCTGCAGCCTGCACCGGAAACATACAACTTGTTTGACGATGTTTTGCTACTCTGTGAGGGGATGGTGGTGTACCATGGTCCGCGGGAGCATGTGTTGGGTTTCTTCAATGAGCGTGGTTTCAGGTGCCCCGTTCGTAAGGGCGTAGCAGATTTCCTCCAAGAGGTGACTTCACGCAAGGACCTGGGTTTCAACATGGCCACATCTCGATCCCCTTGGCAAGCACCAGGGATACATGACAGAGGAGACACTAGCGGAGCTAAGAGCAAACCAAGGCGGCAAGCCTTTCAAGACAAACCATGCAGAGACCAACGATAAAGATGTGACACCGGCACAGATCAAACGTAAACGGGCATGACATTGGACTTCCAGCCACTGTCCATGTCTTTCCAGAACCTCTTTGTCAAGACCGACAAGGGAACACTACAGCTCCTCAACAATGTAACGGGTGCGTTCTCTCCAGGAGTGTTGACTGCTTTGATGGGGGTGAGCGGTGCAGGGAAGACCACTCTTTGGCTGCTGGCCGGTAGAAAGACAGGTGGAATCATCCAGGGGACATGCAAATATCCGGTTATCCCAAGAAGCAGCACACTTTCGCCCGTGTGTCCTGCTACTGCGAGCAAACTGATTTAGTGTTCTCGGCTAGGTTGAGACTGGACTCAAGCATTACGAAAGACGACCAGGAGGAGTTTGTGGAGGAAGTTATGCAGATTGTGGAGCTTGACATTCTGAGAGGCGCGCTTGTGGGAGTTCCTGGCGTGACTGGCTTGTCGACAGAGCAGAGGAAGCGGCTGACAATCGCAGTGGAGCTAGTGGCGAATCCGTCTATCATCTTCATGGATGAACCTACCTCTGGGTTGGATGCTCGTGCTGCAGCCATTGTAATGAGGACTGTGAGGAACATTGTGAACACCGGCAGGACGATCGTGTGCACCATACACCAACCCAACATTGAGATATTCGAGGCCTTTGATGAGCTTGTGCTCATGAAGCATTATTTACTCAGGGAAGACTGGGAAACACTCTGTCACACTTGTCGATTACTTTGAGCCTTACGAGGGCGTTAGGGGGATACAGAATCCTGCTGATGCTGGAAGTCACCTCAGCCTCGGTCGAGCAATTGCTGGGTATCGACTTTGCCACGGAGGCTCTTTTCAAGATGAATGAAGAGACTGTGATAAGGAAGAACAAGCCACTGGAGAACACACAGGACCTTCATTTCCCGACTGAGTACTCATGCTCCTTGTGGGAGCAGTTCAAGAGGTGCCTGTGGAAGCAGAACATAACGTACTGGAGGAGCCCCGACTACAACTGTGTCCGCTTGATGTTCACTCTCACTGCAGCTCTGATGTTCGGCAGCGTCTTCTGGCAGCTAGCATCCAAGCATGAAAACCAGAAGGACTTGTTAACTGTTATGGGAGCTCTGTATGCATCCACTGTCTTCTTGGGAATCCAGCACTCGGCCTCGGTGCAGCCCGTGGTGATACAGGAGCGTACAGTCTTTTACAGGGAGCGTGCAGCCGCTATGTACTCAGCACTCGCCTACGCACTCTCTCAGGTCACGATCGAACTGCCGTATATCACTGGCCAGACTCTTCTTTACGGGATCATCAAGTATACAATGATGGGGGTTTGAGTGGACTGGTGGTAACGGGGCTAACCTTCACGTACTTCACGTACTACGGGATGGTTACTGCGGCACTGATGCCGAATGTTCAGCTGGCAGCCATCTCAAGTGCAGCGTTCTACTCCATCTTTAACCTCTTCTCCGGGTTCATGATACCGAGGCCGAAGATGCCGGCGTCCGTAAGTGGATGTGGTACATATGCCCACGATTGACGGGCTTATATCTTCCCAGTATGGAGATCTCACCAGCACGCTAACGTTGCCTGGCATGGTTGTCACCACGGTTAAGGAGTACGTTGAGACATATTTCGACTTTCACAACGGGGATGAGAAGATCGCTTCTGGCGTTCTTGCCGGGTTCTCTCTATTCTTCATTTGCATGTTCATCTTGTGCATTCGACTGATCAACCACCAAACAAGATGAATATGTAATATCTCATCACTGTTAAAAGATACGTTTCTCCACACACACATTCAAATATGTATATGCATATTATACCTGTAACTTATATAGGTTTTCGTCGACCTCGGAGTCTCGCCATGGCGAGCTATATGCAAGGGCAACCATTGAGCTTCCTTGTATTGTGAGTATTCGCAATGACTCTCTCCATCTCGATTGCTACAAGCGCTGGCTGGTGAGTGACACACACACGCTCGCACCAACAAAACTTTTACAACTGTGTGACTGTGTGGATGTAAATCTACACAGAAAAAACACAAGAATTTTTTATACTCACACATATTTGTACGTATAATAAATCAAGTCAGTAAAACATCGTCTTAAGTAGGTAACACACACACACACGAGATATGCAGGGACAGGATTACATCTTTGTTAGGACATTCGTTCGCTTCCTTGCTAGTTTGGTAGTGAAAACGCCAAAAGGAACACGCAATGACATTCTTCTGGCACTGCTAGTTCTCTCTCCCTCTCTCTCCTCTTACACACACACACACACACACACACAATGTATGTACATGTGTACACGTTAATTGCAATGATAGGTGGAATGGCTGCTCTTCACGACGAACTTAAGTGGTTCCAGACACAGGCGTCCATTTGGAACATAAATTTACAACAGTTGGCTCCTCAGCCTGCAGCGCAAGCATATTGCAGGTAGTTCGTATATATAACTATACATACATGTATATGAATACGTGCGTGGGTACTTACACAACCATGACATACTTACCTACATTCTTTGGTGTAGGTTTCTGGAGGATATGAGCAAGGAACACGTGGACTATGGTGTTGCATTGGCAGCTCTGTGGACAATAGAGGTTGTTTATTGCGACAGTTTTGCTTCATGCCTTAAACCAGATGCAAAACCTCCGCCTGAGCTCATTGAAGCATGCAACCGCTGGGGAAGTCCTTCCTTCAGCACCTACTGCAGTTCTCTCAAGGTGTGTGTGTGTGTGTGTGTGTGTGTGCAGTATGTATTGATTGGGAACTACTGAAGGATATTGTTGATGGTTGGCTTAAAAGTTGTACCAATTCAGAATATGTTGCCAAGGCTGCCCAAGACGTCTTTGTTCAGGTGTGTATGTTTTCTTTTCACATACACACACACGCACGCACGTTCCTGTGTATCAACACATGCGAGATTGCGCAGTCGCGTGCATGACACAGAGACAGACACTTGCATGACATGAATGACTTTCTTTGTTCAGGTGCTTCATCTGGAAATCGACTTTTAGAATATGAGTAATGTTATGTAGGCTTTAATGCAATTGAGTTCTCTTTGTTCCAAGTTATGTGTGTGAATATATATATATATATATATATTTATTTCATTCGCATCTTTGCTAGCATTTTGGTGAAATGCACCTTTATGACACTGTTACGTGATCTCTCTCTACGTACACCCACCCACACACCCAATATGTCTGCGTATAAAAAAATTCTTGTCTTTTTCTGTGTAGATTTACATCCACACAGTCACACAGTGTGTGTATACATTTAATTGTGGAAAATTTTTGTTCGTGCGAGCGTGTGTGTGTCACTCACCAGCCAGCGCTTGTAGCAATCGAGATGGAGAGAGCCATTGCGAATACTCACAATGCCAGGCAACGTGGTGAGATCTCCATACTGGGAAGATATAAGCCCGTCAATCGTGGGCATATGTACCACATCCACCTTACGGACGCCGGCATCTTCGGCACTCGGTATCATGAACCCGGAGAAGAGGTACCACCGAGTATCACATAAACTTTGCTAGCTCAGTATACGTGATGATCCCGTAAAGAAGAGTTTGGCCAGTGATGTACGGCAGCTCGATCGTGACCTGAGAGAGTGCGTAGGCGAGTGCTGAGTACATAGCGGCTGCACGCTCCCTGTAGAAGACTGTATGCTCCTGTATCACCACGGGCTGCACCGAGGCCGAGTTCTGGATTCCCAAGAAGACAGTGAATGCATACAGAGCTCCCATAACAGTTAACAAGTCCTTTTGGTTTTCATGCTTGGTGGCTAGCTGCCTGAAGATGCTGCCGAACATGAGAGCTGGGAGTGAACATCAAGCGGACACAGTTGTAGTCGGGGCTCCTCCAGTCATGGGCCTTGATATCTCAATAACATGCATACTATTTATAATATTTAATTCAAAAAATGCAACCGAATATATATATCGTTTGAAATATGAGTTAGCATATTCCAGCCTCGTGCTACCACATATTATGTGTTCGTGTAGAACCCAGTGTAATCCAGCCTCCTGTATTTGCTCAGCCTGCTGTATACCATGTTGTTTATGTAGTCTGCAAAGCTTAGATATTGATCCTTCATCGGAAGGAACTGGGCATTAAGAAGCTCGAATGCTTCCAAAGCTTCCCCTCTCCGGCCGATTCACCTTCAATAAGCTCCAATACATGTTTCCTTCTATCGCATTTATACATCCCACGTTCTCGGCGAGTCTTTGATGTACCTCTCTGCACGTTCCCGAACAGCAGAAGAGTCCATCTGCAGCCCCGAATTCGCAGCAGTTTTTATGGAAACTGAGCTCACACTGTACACACCTGTTCATGGCAGGGCCCTTCCTGCAGTGCAGTCCCACACAAGCACAACGGGCAGTACTAGAATCCTTCTGGGACTGAGAGGCATTCCCGGTGAAACGTCGAGGTGCAAGAGTCACAACACATGACATCTCCACTTTCTCCACACACAGGGCAGAATATGTCCCATGTGTCTTCTGCATTTTCTGTTTCTGCTTCCCGTGGTTGCATAGTGTTTTTCTTATGGGTAGCTTCCCTCTCTTGGCTACTACATTAATTATTTATTCTTGATAGTCCCAGCCTTGAGTAGTCACCATCGTTTCGTAGCGTAGGGAAGGTTTATCAAAAATCGACGGCTGAAAATAGCCGCTGGCATTAATCCAACGGTAGTAATGTAATATGTTTTAACCAGGTGGGTTTCGGTTAATATGTTAATAATATTATTTTAGATAACTGATAAAGAAAATTAGGGTACAAAAGTAAAGTGCATTCATAGTTTAAATATATTTTAATTTTATTTTTAAAATAAATTAATAAAAAAAAGTTATAACAATGTCTACAATGTGCATGTGAGTGTAGTTGCATGTGTAAGTGTATGGTATGTGCACGTGTATTTATGTGTGTGTGCGTGCATGCATGTCAATGTATTTATAATTATATGTTCAAACAAGTTTGATATTTAGCATTTTAAGTTTCTAATTTTCAAACATTTCATTTCAAAATCAATAATCATATTAGATCCACCACCAAACTCATTAATAATGAAATGATTATAAATTCTTTGACTATGCATAAGGAACGAAATAAAAAATTTGTGAGGGAAAAATAATTTTATATAAACTGCATCCTTTGGAGGTTTGTTTTGAATGATGCATTTTGTCGTGATGTTGAGATATTTTTTAAAACAATGTCAATGTCATGAAACACTAAAATATATTAATTTTAACACTAGATTATAGTCAAGTATATTCTATACTCTAGTTTAACATTATTTTATTATATAGTAATATTTCTTATTCATCCATTATTTTTTTCTCTTTTTTTTTTTTCTTTCTACTTAATTTAAAAGTTTTGTTCATATTTTGTTTTTCAATTTCAGCTTTAACAATTTTGTTGCATGATCTCTATTATTAAATTAGAATAATTGAAACACAATTGATTGTTAGAAGATTTTGATTTAAATTACACACACACTTTTCGAATTAACTTTTACCCACTAAGATTATTAGTGTTAAATAGGAAAATTAACATTTCCTAAGTGAAAATTAGTACTTAATGAAAGAAGTATGAATTTATTAAGATAAAAAAGTGTTGAAAAACATTTAAAAGCTAGTACATTAAGTGATTGAATTCACATGACAAATCTAATTATTATAAAGTAAATAGATTTTTCCGTAACACCACACAAGCCTAAGATTACTTTGTCAAAGAGGTTCGATCTTAATTTTATGAGTTTATAAATTAGGTTATTTAGATAAACACCTTAATGATTATTCAAATATAAGTCTTAGATATTACTTACAAACATTGTTTAAGCTTAATTTGCAACTTTATTAAACAAGAATTCACCACTAAATAATTTGTTTAAAATTTAAATATTATTTTGGTGATAATAACATTTAAATAACAATTAATAAGATTTGTGACTTCAACAAAGTATCTAGTACCAATATATGCATTAGAATTTTGTTTCTTGGTATGTAATGTATCAAAGTTTTAATCAACTAATTTTACTAAATAATATTAAAAACCTCTTCGTAACATTCTGATTACTCTTTTTGAGGCTATCAATGATACCATATAGTGCGATAATCGATTATTCAAACGAATTCAACAATTTCATTAAAAAGAGTATAATTATGCAATAACAATGGTTCAACCCTAGTAATATCAATAGTTCATGGTTCAATTCCAACTCAAGGTCTAACCTTCATGAGTAAATTGTTTAACCAAGATCATACTAACCATTGAAAACCAAGTTGCCTAATTTTTTTAATCTTTTGTAAAAGTAAATAAAATATTTCTTTTTTTGGACATTATATTTTACTCTAAAACATATGATAGACTTTCTTGATGATATCTTTATTTAAGAAATAAACAGCAACTTCATTCACATTTACAATCTTAAGAAGTTATTAAGGATTGATATTTCATATTTTTATATGTTTCTAGCACAAACAAGAATTCCCTAAACCCTAAACCTCCCTTGAGCGGATGCCTAAGGTTTAGCACCCTAGTGCAAACACAAGCATGTATGTTTTGGTGACAAACCCATGACACGACTCCAAAGGGCATGCCTCGAGCATTATATCGTATGATGTTTAACCCAATGTCACATCTTCATGTAACACTGCCTTCCATGATGTGAGCTATCATGCCATAGCCCTTAGATTCAAGAGTTGCACCAAGTGCCACAAATGTGGCTCCTAAATGCCAACTCTAAAACCCCTTAGTGAACCCTCAAGAACTAGGTAATGTAAACCTGTCAAACAAGATCCCACACCCATAGTTCGACAAGGACATGAGTGTGCCTTGCTTGGCCATGAGTGCTACACTTAGTTTGATGTGGAGGAGGAAGTTAGAGACAAGCCTTAACCTCTGCCTCTTGGAACGTGCATCTCGACAAAACCTCCCAGATATGAATTCGCCAACGTTAAGGGTAAGCTACCTCGAAAGTGGGACGTACCCCTATCATTTGGAAGTTAGGGTGGTACAATAGAGGGTTGTACCTTAACAACACAAGCTAAAGCTTGCACCAGCAGAAGAGCAACGAACTTAATCATGAACCTAGGAGCTCTCCTACATGTACTACTTAATATATGTGACAGAGCGCGCCCCCCCTGTTTTCATGTTTACATAAGTGGGTTGGCATGGAATCTCATCCTAGAGAGAATATACTTAGTGAGTTAATTAATGACCCATTAACCCCTAAACCCTAACTTGAGGGGTTTAGGGTGTTGGGCTAGGGTTAGGTCAACCCTAAGGGTGTTTCTACCCATATCTGACATGCCGAACTCACCTGAACCACCCAAAACCTAATTGGGACACAAAAAATAGGGTAAGAAATTTTTAGAAGGTAAGTGCTACCTTCGTTTAGAGTTTCTCGCGATATCTAAGGACAATCAGTCAGACTACCTAAGTGCACTAAGCGGGGTTGTTTTTCATTACATCTAGGGATTATCAACATAGTTCAGTAGGTAATAACAGTCAATATCCAAAGTAAAAAGGAGTCATAATAAAAAATATGACATAAAACTTAGAGAGTTTATCTTTGCAACCTTAGGATTAAGGAATTAAAATTAGCACTTTTAGTTATTTATCTAACCATATGTGGGGTGGTTATCATGGACAATTGTGACCCTAGAGTGAGGGGTCATAATAAATTGATATCAAAGTTAAATCCTAAATTATGCTAAGTATGCGATGGCTTAACTTAAAACCCAGAGAGCGATTAAGTGATTAGGAATAGCACTTTGAATTATGCACTTTCAATTATTTGTCCAACAATATGTGGGGTGATTACCATGAATAGTTGTGACCTTAGGGGGGAGGTCATAACACTTATAATTGTTCGTTAACATGTTTGCCTTAGTTAGTAGCAAAATACAACATTTTAAGATTTATGAAGGTTGGCATTAAGTACCTCATTTTAAAACAAAAGAGTTTAAAAAAAACCTATTTTTGCATTAAGCAGAATAAACTATAATTATATTTTAACTCTTTATCTTTATGAATTATTGATGTTAAGTTGCCCTCCATGTGTTATCATCGACTTCTAATATTCCTCCAATGTCTCTCGTGCATTTACCAACTCATCCTCCATGAGCCAAGTGGCTTCATTGATGGGGTAGCCTCACCGCTTGACCAAATACTCATTCCCAAGTATGCAACCTTGTTGTTTTCTCAAATGTGAATAAAAGATAGCCTCAATTTTATACTTAACCTCACCTGACACAATTTCAAGAGATGGGTAAATAAACTCAGTATACTCTTTCAGTATACTCTAACCCCTCCCCATAGGGTCCTTATTAATTATAAGAGTTAGGACCCTTGTTCCATGTATAACTATTTTATTCTCAACATTTGAACTTACAGATGCATAACATTTATTATCCTCATGCAATGGTCGCCTCATACCCTATTAGCCTCAGTAAGAAAATGAAGTGTGGATCATGATATGCACGATACCAACTTGTTATGACCCTTCCTTATAGGGTCAAAATTGTCCATGGTAGCTATAATTCTAAGGTTGCAAAGATAAGACTCAAACTCGAGACCTTATAGTCATTAGGTTCCTTATCCTTTATCTTATTAATTAACCATAAGAAAAAAGGGACAATTATTTGTTAGGACCCTCGTTTCATGCATGCCTTGCCTTTGACGACTTTCGTACCTTTCAAAAGGCTTTTAAACTTTCATAGAATAACAATTTTAAATGAAGGCTTTCGAAAGAAAGAATGTGTTTAAAATAAAATTTTCATAAATAATAGCATTAAAATATATGACCCTTCAAAAGAAAGGCAATGTTATTAGAAAGAATTTCAATTTTAATGGGTTTTGAACCTTAGCTAGGGACATTAGTAGCGACAATGACTCACTAGCAAAAATTTCAATTTTTAATGGGTTTTGAACCCTAGTGGGAGACATTAGTAGCAATAGGGACCCACTAGCACTTAGTACTCATGGATGGTGCATAAGTCCAAGATGGGATGGCCCCAAAAAGACACTCAAAAAACAAATTTGGGTAAATTTTTATCCATTTTAAGTAGTAGTGCTTCTAGGGTAGATGTAGATCAAAGCATATAGGGTGGGGGGACTGCACAACAATTCAAGGAGGATTGGCAATTGATGTATCCTTGGCTTTTTAGAGTAGGTGTCTACCCAAATGAGAGAATGAAGTGCTCCTATTGCATTGAGTTTAAAAAGAGAATATCTTTGCTACAAGAGGTTATACAACTTTGTAAAAAGAAGCCATCAAGACTCATGCAAAATCTGAAGATCATATTGTAACTGAAAAGAAATCAAAAGAGAAGAATGCACCACTACAACAGCGAGCAATACCTGAACATCTGAAGGTTATGAACAAGAGCAGCAACAAGTGATGACGTTGATGAAGATAGCTTACCAGATTGCACAAAAGAGGGATCCTATTGAAAAGTTTGAAGTGGACTGTGCATTTCATAGGTTCTCTTTGCTGCTCATCAAGCTTAATTACCAAATTCTCAAAAAGAGCTCCTTGCAAGTCCTTTCTACAGCATTTTGCTTGATGAATCTACAGACAATAGGCTAAGCACCATCTCATCATCTACGTGAAGTTCTATTACTAGGCGAGCCTGTAACAAGGTACTTAAAGCTGATCTCATCAAAGACGAATTGGCAAGCACCTTATTTGAAACAATTATTACATTCTTATAAGAGATTGGATTGCCATTGGAGAGGTTGATAGGAGTTGTTACATATGGATGTAGTTTATGCATGTCAGTGATCAGGCTTAGTTGTACGACTGAAGCAGATTGTACCTCATATTGTACCAATACATTGTGTGGCTAACAAAGAGGCTTTGGTAACAAACGATTCCTTCAATTATTTTTAGTGTTTAAGGAGCTTGAAGCACTTGCAAAACATGTTGGTGGCTGGGTTGGATGCTCTTCTCAACAGTTACAGCTTTTGCATAAAGATCAAGGGATTATGAAATTGAAGAAGCTTAGCTTACTTCAGATTCACAGTGTTCATTGGTTTCTTGAGGCAAGGTGATCTTACGTCTTGTTGAAGTGATGCCAGCTCTTTTAGGCTTGTGGAAGACAACTAATGAGGTAAAGCTTTTTGGAGAGTTTAAGAGATTTGAGGTACAGTTTTTTTTCACTTTCGAATGTACTCAATGAATTGAGTATGTTAAACAAGAGGTTTCAAAGTAGAGCTTTTAGCAATCTCTTCAATGGTCACAAGTGTCAAGTCACGATTCAAGAACAAGGAAGTGAGCAGGATTTCGAAAACAAGGAAGCTTGATTCAGAAACAGGACAAGGAGCAAGACAGGGACCAGGACAAGAACTAGGAATCAGGAACAAGACAAGAGTATGAGGCAAGTAGCAAGACAAGACAAGATTGATCGTAGAAAGACTGGTGTTGATAGTAACTGATTGTACAACAATTAAGTCGGAGCTTTTATACTCACAACTCCAAGTTAATATGTTCATTGTCAAGCCACGATCCAGGAATCAGGAAGGGAGCAGGATTCCAAGAACAGGAAGGCTTGACTCAGGAACAGGACCGAGAGCAAGATGGAACTAGGAATAGAAACAGGACAGATCCAGGAGCAAGACAGGATCAAGATAGGATCCGGGAGCAAGACAGGATCCAGGAATAAGACAGAAATAGGACAGGATCCGAGAACAAGACAGGAGCAGGACAGGATCCAGGAGTAGGACAGGATCCAAGACAGGACAGGAAACAAGAGCGAGACAGGAGCAGGACAGGAAATAAGACAAGAACAAGACAAGACGAGATTGATCGTAGTAAGACTGGTGTTGATAGTAATTAATTGTACAACAATTAGGTCGGAGCTTTTATGCTCACAACTCCAAGAGCTAATCTAGGCATGAGTGCTAAAAGTGGTTGCATGCATGCATGCAGAGGCTAAGATGAGTCCACATGTCCCTTATCCTTTAAGCATATCCTGTGGCATATCCTGTAGGAATATCCTGCAACCATATCCTGTGTCCGAAATCCTGGTAGGAATATCCTGTAGGAAAGTCCTGCAACCCATATCTTGTAACCGGAATCCTGTATTCTGTATCGGGTCGTGACAGCACCTCCTCCCTAAAGACGAGTTCCACGAGTCTTAGGACCTGGTTTAGCAGGATAATGCCGATGGAAGGCAGCAACCTTGGAAGAAGCATAGAGTAAGTTGGATGCAGGTTCCCAAGTGCGATCAGTAGGCAAATACCCTTTCCAATCCACCAAGTATTAGAGTTGGTGGTGATGAAGACGAGAATCAAGGATGGCTGCAACTTCGTACTCAGGTTCAGTGTCAATGACCACAGGAGGGGGAGGAGAAGAAACATGACCGGAAAGAGAAGGGATTACGGCTCCAACAAGGAGGTGTGAAACACAGGATGAAGTTTCACCGTGAATGGTAACTCGAGTCGGAAAGCTACAGGATTTACCTCCACCACGATCCTGTAAGGGCCTAATCGTTGAAAATCCAACTTAGAAGAAGGCATGTTGGTGCAAATGTGTCGACGAAGAAGCACACGAGATCACCAATCTTGTATGCAGGTGCCGGCTGACGGTGAGCATCAGCATGATGCTTGTATCGTTCCTGTGCCTGCTGAAGATGAACCTGGAGATCATCCTGTACCTGCTGAAGATGCTGAAGACGATCCTGTATGCAGGAGCGGAAGAAGGAGAAGCGGGAGGAGCAAAGTCAAAACGTGGATGGTGGCCTGTAAGAGCAAAGAAAGGTGTTGTCCTGTAGATGCGTGAACGGAGTTGTTGTAGGCAAACTCCGCCATTAGAAGAAGGTCCAACCAGTTGTCCTGCTGGTAACTGATGAAGCAGCGAAGATATTACTCTAAGGTCTGAATCATGCGTTCTGACTGCCCATCAGTTTGTGGATGGTATCCTGAAGAAAGGTCCGCTTTAACCTATAGACTCTGGAGAAGTTCTCGCCAAACTTGGACATGAATTGTGGGCCTCGATTAGAAACAATTCTCTCAGGAAGACCATGGTGTTGAAATACTTCGCGGATCACCAACTCAACAGTTGTCTGGCCTATAGCAGTCTTGGTTGACATGGTAGGAAATGAGCCTGTTTGGTGAAACGGTCAACCACCACAAGAACTGCATCAAATCCACGAGAAGGAGGAAGATCTGTGAGGAAATCCATAAAATGGATCTCCAAGGAGCAGAAGGAACAGGAAGAGGACGAAGAAGACCAGAGGTGCATGATGAGGCATCTTCGACCTATTGCAAGGTGTCACAACTCCGTACAAACCTTTCCACAAAACCTCGCAACCCAGGCCACCAATAGTTGCGAGTCACCAACTCAACTGTCTTGGCCACACCAAAATGTCCTGTAGCCGGGTATCATGACAATCCTGTACCACACGAGTCCTGAAACACCAACAGGAACGTACAGGAGACCTTCCCGGTACAGGAGTGTCCTGTATGGCAAACAACTTGTAGTCTGACGGGAACTGGAGGAAGAGGAACTTGCAATGTCAGGACTAATGTGTGAAAACACATTCTTGCCAAGTCGTCTGTAGCCAACTGCAAACGATGTCCTGTAGGAGTGTGAATTTGCTGGAGCCTGATGAACCTGTAGTGCCGCAAGCCGAATCGATCAGGACCCAACAACACTTGCTTTGACAGTCATATGCAGGATCGCCGGGTCGTGCAAGGTAAGAGCGCCTAGACAATGCGTCGCCTTGCCATTTCTAAAACCGGGCCTGTAGATGATGACGAAATCAAAACGTGATAGGAACTCCGCCCACCTAGCCTGTCGCCGACTGAGAACTCGACGTTTGAAAATACTCCAGGTTCTTGTGATCCGTAAGAACTTGTACAGGATGCGCAGCACCTTCCAGGAAATGCCGCCACTCCTCGAAAATCCACAATGGCCTTGAGTTCCTTGTCATGAATCTCGTAATTGATCTCCGCCAAAGGAACTTACGAGAGTGAAAAGCTACAGGATGAAGCAACTTGTCTTCTCCAACTTGTGATAGAACGGATCCTACTGCAAAATCCGAGGCATCTGCTTCAACGAAGAAGGACGAGAAGGATCAGGATGTGCTAAAATGGAGCTGTCGTGAAGCGTCCTTGAGTGTTGTGAACGCGTGTTCCGCCTTGTCGGACCAAGAGAAAAATGTGCGCTTGGTGAGTTTGTGAGTGGAAGTACACGCTTGGAAAGTCCTGTATGAACCGCCTGTAGAAGTTTGCAAAGCCAAGGAAACATTGTACGTTCTCGTATAGACTTGGGCCTCTCCCACTCCACGATAGTCTTCACCTTGTGCATGTCCATGGAAACGCCAGCAGGAGAGACGATGTAGCCCAAGAACTCCAAGTATCCCTGTCGAAAAACACTTCTCCAACTTCGCATACAGGCCATGCTCGTGAAGCCTCTGTAGACTAGTCGTACATGCTTGTCATGAGCCGCCTGGTCCTTGGAGAAAATCAAAATGTCATCGAGGTAGATACCACAAACTGGTCCAAGAAGTCACGAAAGATGTCGTTCACCATGTGTTGGAACACGGCTGGGGCATTGGTAAGGTCCAAAAGGCATCACCGTGTACTCGAAATGTCCATACCTTGTACGAAAGGCAGTCTTCCACTCATCGCCTGGACGAATCCGTACAAGATTGTACCCCTCGTAAGTCGATCTTCGTGAACACCTTTGCTCCTTGCAGCCGATCGAGAAGTTCCGGGATCAATGGCAACGGGTACCGATTCCGAATGGTGACTTGATTAAACCTTGTAGTCCACAACCAAACGTAAACTCCCATCTTTCTTCTTGACAAAGAAGATAGGTGCTCCTGCAGGGACTTTGAGTGACGAATGAAGCCGGATGCCAAGTTTCCTCGATGTACTGACGAAGAACCTCCAATTCTGTAGTGAAGTGCATAAATCGGTCCGAATGGTGGAGTCTTTCCTTCCACAAGATCGATAGGACATCGTAGGACCTGTGAACAGGAAGAACTGCAGCTTGTGCTTCAAAAACGTTCTGAAAGGAGTGATACTTGGATGGTAGGGAAGAAGGAGAAGAAGGAAGGAACAGAGAAGGAGATTGAAAAACAGGGGAGTCAGATACAGGAAAGGTAGAAAGGACGTAGGAGTTACTTGAAGGCAAAAAGATGAAAAGGAGCAGGATCAGTGGCAAGTTCATGCATGGTAGTGGTAAGAACTGAGAGGAGAAGGAGGGAGCTGTGATTGAAAAAGAGGAAGGATCTTGGGGGTGGAACAGAAGAAGAGTAATGAAAAGAGGCAGGATTGGAGAAACATGTGTGGATGTTGACAAGTGTACAGGATTGGAAGAATCCTGTACAGAAGTCCGTGGATGCACAGGAGTGAGGAGAGCCTGTGAGTGTGCTGATGAACCAATAGGAGGTGGATCCTGTTGAGGAGGAACCTTCGACACTGATACAGGATTGGAAGAACCCTGTACAGGAATCGCAAACTTACAGGAGTGGAGAGAGCCTGCGGATGTGCTGAGGAACTGACATGAGGTGAATCCTGTCGAGAGGAGTCTTCAACACTGATACAGGAACATGCACGGTCAATCCTGTAGCTTGTACTGCCTCAACACTAAGGATGTATCCTGCACACAGGAAGGTACAGGATTGATCCTGGTTGAGAGGAAAACGTGAGCGTCCTAGACCTCCAGTCGATTGAGGATTTGCAACAACGAACCATGGCATGCCCAAAATGATGGGAGTCGACGAGTCTTGATCAAGTTGAAGGAAATCGAACAATTGAATGTGCCATGACTGCAAAGAGAGGTTTGGTAGCATGGGTAACTACACCATAAGCAATCAGACGACCATCGGCCACCTCTACAGGAACTGCACGCTTCAACTTCACCACCGAATGCCATGTTGAGTTGCAAAAGTGTCATCCATAAAGCATGCATTTGCACCAGTGTCTAACAGGCAAACTCCTTGAGCTCTCGATTATTAAGATGAATGTGTACAGAAACTTGAGTGATGAAATGGTATGACAGCACCAATGGAGCCTGCACCTACGTCCAACTTCGTGGCTCCTAGACAAAGTGACATTGAAGTTTTTCGACTGAACTTCAGCTTCACTTCACACGTCTTGAACTTCTTGGCTTTAATAGGACATTCTGCCGCCTTGTGTCCTGCTTCACCACAATACAAATATAGATTCTCACTGCGGCGACGTTGCTTCTCAGCAGCAGAAAGTGAGCCACGCTTGTATTTCTCAACCTCCATAGGAACTACTCCAGAAGGTGTGCAAGAGTATGTACCACAGCTGCAAGATTGGTTTGCAGGAACTACTGACGGGATTTTTCCTACAACGCTCGAACAAGTGTTATCGCAACGAACGGCTTGTTGCATGATCTCTGCTAATGTTTGGGCATCCATAACGTAAGGAGAAGGTCCTTCCGTCATCCCTCAACCCAAAACAGAAGTGTTCAATCAATAGTCTCGTCCCATGGAATGTTCGTGCAAAGTTGCTGAAATTCGGATGTATAGATAGAAGCTAGTCGAGATCCTTGTGTGAGCTTTTGTAACTTCGTGCATGCAGAACGGTACTTATCGGGATTCCAAAGCAAGCTCAAAGGCAGCCACGAAACCTTTAAAGTCTTTCATTAATGGGTCGTCACGCTCCAGCAAAGGGGCAACCCAAGCCCGTGGAGATCCAACTAGTAGGGATGTCAAAAGGCTAACCTTTTGTGCATCAGTTGAGTAGTGGTGTGGTTGCATGCAGATCAAAAGCCTGATCTGATTCAAGAACCTTTAGAAATTGGCACGATTGTCATTGAATTTTTTTGGCATGCTGATCTTCGGTTCCGAAGAAGTGTTCGATGGAGAGGAAATCACAGATGCTTGAGAGAGAGCCTGCGCAGCAGCCTTGGAGGATGCATCAGCAGCTGCATGCGCCGCGTGGGTGGAACCTTGCAAATCTGTGACCACTTGGCACAAAGTGGCCAGCTCATGAAGCAATATTTGGTGCTCGTGTTGAAATTGCTCAAAATCAGCCATGATCTATGAAAGAAAAGAGCAAAACAAAGGAGAAGAATAAAAAAAAAAAGTAGCTGAAAATCGGAAAGTTATGAAAGGAGTTACTATCAAACTGTTAAGCCATGATCTAGGAATAAGGAAGTGAGCAGGATTCTGAGAACAAAGAAGCTTGATTCAGAAACAAGACAAGGAGCAGGACAGGGACCAGGACAATAACTAAGAACCAGGAACAAGACAAAAGTAGGAGGCAAGGAGCAAGACAAGACAAGATTGATCGTAGAAAGACTGGTGTTGATAGTAATTGATTGTACAACAATTAGGTCGGAGCTTTTATACTCACAACTCCAAGCTAATCTGGTCATGAGTCTAATCTGGTCATGAGCTAAAAATAATGACTCTTATCCTCTAGGCATATCCTGTAGTATATCCTATAGGCATATCCTGTAGGAATATCATGTAGGTATATCCTACAGGCATATCCTGTAGGTATATCCTATAGGAATATCCTGTAGGTATATCCTGTACGAATATCCTGCAGGCATATCCTGTAGGTATATCCTATAGGCATATCCTGTAACCCGTATTGTCAAAGTTTTAAACCCAAAGGGCCAACACGTGGCAACACGTGGCTGCTAGGTGGCCATTTGGCGCCATCACCTTGTGTGAGCAACGCTAAGTTTCCCAGAACAACCCTAATGACTCCTAAGGTTAGACTCTAATGCCCAAGTGGACAGGAGACTTAGGGTTAGACTCTAATGCCCAAGTGGACAGGAGACTTAGGGTTAGACTCTAATGCCCAAGTGGACAGGAGACTTAGACTAAGTCTCCCCAGCAAAACCCTTGAGGGATAACCCTAGTTGACTTAGGGTCTTGCCCTAGAAGACCTAGACAGGCTCATGCTCTAACCCCCATCAAGGAGACGTGTGTTCCACACATACCCCTGGACAGAGCTAAGGCATCGTCACTTACCCCTTGAAGAATCACCCTCATCCGGGAGTACAACCCCTTTAGGGCGACAAGGGGTACCTTGAACCACGACTAACCCCTAAGGGTTTGAGTGGCCAAGTTATACCCTAGACCTAGGGCTAGTACTTAGTGAGGACACGAGTGTGCGCCGTAGGCGGACACGAGTGTTCTGCTAAGCAAACTCCCTAAGGCTAGGTTTGGGATAACCCTAAACACATGACCTTGCAAGTGCCTCACGAAAGGGCTCCTGCTAACATTCAACCCTTGAATTTCAAGGAAAACACTCCCCTAACCAAGTGTGCCAAAGCACACCTAGTTATGAGACCTCCCTTGAGCGGATGCCCAAGGCTTAGCACCCTAGTGCAAGCACAAGCATGTCTGTTTGCTAAAGTATCCAACCCCTTGGCGACAAGCCATGACATAACCCCAAAGGGCGTGCCTCAGGCATTGCACCATGTGACATTTAGCCCAGTGTCACATCTCCATGTGACACTACATTTCCCGATGTGGGCTATCATGCCATAGCCCTTAGATTCAAGAGTTGCACCAAGTGCTACAAATGTGGCTCGTAAATGCCAACTCTAGAATCCCTTAATGAACCCTCAGGAACAAGGTAATGTAAACCTGTCAAACAAGATCCCACGCCCGCAGTTGGACAAGGACACGGATGTGCCTTACTTGGCTGTGAGTGCTACACCTAGCTTGACATGGAGGAGGAGGCTGGAGACAAGCCTCAACTTCTGCCTCTTGGAACGTGCATTCCGACAAGACCTCCCAGGCATGGATTCGCCAACGTTAAAGGTAAGTTACCCCAAAGGTGGGATGTACCCCTGGCATCTGGAAGTTAGGGCGGCACAACAGAAGGTTTTACCTTAACGACACAAGCTAAAGCTTGCACCGGCAGAAGAGCAACAAACTCAATTATGAACCTAGGAGCTCTCCTACATATACTCTATCTTATTTATGTGACGGAGCCCCCCCCTCTTTTCCTGTATGTGTAAGTGGCATTGAATTTTAGCCCCTTAGATAAATTAACAATATGAGCCTATAACTCACCCTTACTCCTACCTCTAAACCCTACCCAAGGGGGGGGGTTTTAGGGCGTGGGTTAGGGCAACCCTAGGGCTAGGTCAACCTTAGGGGTGTTCTTAACCCTACTTAACACGTCGAACTCATCTGCAAAGACCAATCAGCCTATTCGGGACATCAAAATTGGGGGTGGGTTTCTAAAAGGTAAGTTCTAACTTCGCTTAGAGTTTCCTATAAATACCTAATGACACCCGACCGGACCATCACCAGATACCCAAGTGCACTAAGCGGGCCTGTTTCCTACTACATCTAGGTCCATCAACATAGTACAGTAGGTAACAACAGTCAATGTCCAAAGTAAAGGGTCGAGTCATAGTAAAAACTATGACACGTATCTTGTATCATGCATTCTGTATTGGGTCGTGACAACAAGGACAATCAACATTCTAAGGATCCAGTTTTTAGGAGCTAAGTTTAGAGTTGGAGCACCAAATTTCATAGTTTTCTGAAAGATGGTTGTTAAGAACAAAGAAGGTCTTCTGATGTTGGGTTTGTTCATCTTTACCATTTGGATTGGACGGGGCTATGTTGAGAAGGTAATTCAATGTTTAAAGGATAGGTTCCTGCATGATAGCTCCTCAATATTGGAAGTTTTAAAGCTTTTCAACACCACGCTTTATGCTAAGAACATGGCTAAAGTTGCTTGTGAGGCTACCTCTCAACTCTTCTCTCAACACGATTTGGAGGGAAGTTCTATATTGCTAAAGAGTTTACAACTCAAGTGTCCACTTTTTCTATGAGACTTATTAGTGACTTTGGACGAAAAGGTATGACCACTTTATAGAGCATTTGCAACAATAACAAGTACATTCTTTTTAATATTCTATGTTTTACAACTACTATACCAAGATATCATGAAAGTTTGGGGGGCTGTGATGGTGATACCATTCAGCACTGTAGAATGTGAACATAGAATTTGAAAGGCACCGCCATTTTTCTAAAGCTTAAAAAAAAAATTAAGTTTTAATGCGAAGTTTAAATTTGATAAAGCTTTCAAGTACAACCGAAACTCAATTGCCTGATTAAAAATTAGTTGGTAATCTGCATGTAGTGTATCAAGAATTGAAAGTGAAATAAATATTAACATGTCCAAAGTTTTCAACTTTAAACATGCTCTTTCTCCATCTTTGATGTCGTTTTGCCTCTTGAAGCTAGGCATGGTTCTATATGTAGTCTTATTTTTGATATCTAAATCCATAACACATAACACAAAAGATTTATATATATAGTAGGATGAATATGGAATTCTCATGGAAGTTCCAACTTGTAAACTACATCCCTAATCTTCTTAATTATCTTGTAAGAACTAATATATTATCAAGCAAGCTTTTTCGACAAAGTTGAAGGTAAGGTTAAATTTTATCAAATCAAAGTGTTAAAATAACTTTTTTAATTAACAAGCTCATATATTACCTTAGTGTTTAACTAAACCTTATTCCTCTCTTTATATTGAACATGCCATTATGATTTATTTGCATATTTCGCTGCCCATTTTTGAGCTTTGAGGGTAGCTCTTAAGTTTTGATCCACATCTTGGCTCTTGCATAAACAAATTTTTCCATTAAAGAACATTAAAACTTCGTGTCACACCACTGCCACATCAAGTGGGTAACCTACTATCACAACCTTTGCCTCTCCCCTTATGCCAATTAGGCAAAGGGCCAATTGGTGTTTATGAAAGGGCCCTTGGTCGTAATGACTCAGTTACACTTGAGTCTTTTTGTCCATATATCCCACAATCTTTACCCAGGTAGTCAATTGACAAGGTTAGAAGGGTTGCTACTATGCCTTCTCCAGATGGTGCAGTCAGAGGCGTTTCTACTCATGCCCTTCCTTTTAAAAGGTGCAGCTAGAGGCATTTCTACTCACGCTTAGCTCTACTCAAGAGTAAATGAGTCTTTTTGCCCACATATCCTACATATTCCACAATCTTTACTTAGGTAGTCAACCCACAAGGTTAGAACTATGACACCTACTATAATCCCATTGAGACTTCTCCCATTGTAAAGTGTCTTGTGTTGTTTAAGCTCATAATTGTCATTCACCTAGTTTTTTTTATTGACCATGACAAACATCTGTAAATAATCCTCCACTATAATATATGTTCTTTTTGTTTGTCCATTTGTTTAAGGGTGATAAGCAAAATTAAAGTTAAGCTTTGTTCTTTGTTCCATAGCAATCGAATAGCATGATTTAAAACATTAATCAAGGCTCTCTATTAGAGTATTTTTTAATAACTCTTGGTACCTAAAATTTTAATTTAATTTGTGAATACAAGAAGGTTTCTTTCATGCTTACCTTGCCACATTACTAAAAGAGAATCTAGCCACTCCTTGACCATCCAAAGATTTTGTGATTGTTAAAAATGAGAGAGTTCGATTCTCTCCTTGTGGTAGTGAACCAATTTTAAAGGGAGTCCATCTCAACAATAACATTAAAAGGACAATAATAATATTGGCACAATCATATCATCAATCATCCTTGTTTAAAAGTGCTTAATTTGTTAACAAATTAAGTTAAGTAACTACACAATAGTTAAATTGTTACAATCATTACCAATTCTAACTAGATCATGAAAATCAATTTTCATGAATTTTATAACATATTAGGACACTCAAACAATAACTTGGATTTTTAAGACCCCTCTAAAATATACAAATGTTTGTTCTGAAAATCATAATAATTCATTTACATTGATACTTTATTTCACCCTCATTCTTTATGGTTTTTAATATTTCTCAAGCAACACCATTATTTACAAACTTTGATTACATAATTAATATCACCTTTAATTGTGCCTTGCGGCTCAATATATTCGGAATTATATTTGTTTTTCTAGGTTGGTGTACAATTTTAAAATTTATTTAGCCATAATGTCTATTCTTTTTTAGGTTATTCATGAAAGAAAGTGAGACAAAAAATTTAAAATTTTGTTTATTAATACACACCAACAACATTAATCCAAGGATAATGAGAATTTTGATTCATTGTTCCACTTTTGATACACATGTAATATATTTAATCATTATTTGTAATAAATGAAAATTTGTGTATTACAATAATATATATATATATATATATATAATAAGTTTCAATCTTATTAAATACTAATGCATTTTTAATATTTTCATGATAATATTTCATTTTACTTCTAAATTCACTTATAAAATTTTCTTTGAACAAATTTAAAATTACAAATATATGATTTAAACTTTATTTTTTAATAGTATATTTACCATAAACCTTTTTTAATTCAAGACAAAAATGAATAATTAATTTTGATATATTAATTCAATATTAAGTATTCATTCTTTAAACTTTATTTTTGAATAGTACATTTACCATAAACCCAGACTAACAATAATTAAATATACTAATTTAATATGGGTTTGAACACAAAAGGTATTAATGAAAACCCTTAATTAGATTTAAATATAAAATGTATTAATTATTATCCTAGCACCTTAACCAGAAAATCTTAATGTTTTGGATAATACATCACATGCTAACTTTCATTATTTACCCTTCTCTCATCTTTGTTTTTAAGTACTCTGCCATGTGCAAAATGTAGTTCGACTTAGCACATGGATTTAAGTTTAAATTAAATTTAAATTAGTAAACAATAAATAAAGATTTAAAACTTAATTATGATAAAAATGAATATACTTATATAGCATCTTATTTCATACTCAGCTCAACAATTGCTATAGATAATACTACTTAATTGCACGTAATATAATATATATATATAATTATTTAGCAATGTTTTAACGTCTAAACTAGTAATTAAATTACCTTGTTCCTTGATCTGTCTACCCCTGTAATAGTTCCTTTTTCCAAACTTAATTTCATTTAAAAATTTGTAAAACCGTTAAGAGTTCTGTTCATACATAAATATTGGAATATCCAAAACAAATGCTGGTATGAGTGTACACGTGTGCATACCACTTGCACAATCTGAGTTATAGTTATAAACAATCCACCAGCGGACTGCACCTCGTAACGAAGTCAACACTTGCTTATGTATTCTCTAATCTATGCTTATGTATGGTTTTCAGTGTTATATATATATATAGAGAGAGAGAGAGAGAGCCGGGGGGGGGGGGGGGTCGAAACATAATCCAGACCGTGTAAGCTATATGGAAACAATAGTGGCTATTTACAAACTGAATACAGGTGAATTGGATAACAAAAAGCTGCATTGATTGAAAAATTGGTGCAAATATGGACACGACATTACGTGATGCTATACACAATATAATATACTTATGTGCGTGCGTGTGTGTTAGAGAAAGAGTGTGTGTTTAAATGTACATTTGACTTCGTGAATAGACCTACCGTACCGGCCAATCATAATTGTCGACTCGGAGAGAGTCAAAGTCTTCCTTGACGCAATGAATTCACACACTATATAAGAAGTAGAGGATAACCTCTACATATCTCATCATCGATATATAGAGCTTTCTTTCTATCAATCATGCACAAGCTGTTTGTGTTATTGGCTGTCCTGCTCGCACTCAACGTTGCATTCGCGAGTGCAAGAAACCTCAATGAGGAGCTGAAGACATCTGAGAGCCAGCCTCTCAATGGAGAGCAGGTCTCTGAAGGTAAATACGGTGAATACGGTGGATACAACCGAGGCTACGGTGGATACGGACCTGGATACGGTGGGTACGGACCAGGATATGGGCGTGGTTATGGATACGGGCGACCTGGGTATGGTTACGGACCAGGGTATGGTGGTGGCTATGGGCATGGAGGGTATGGTCCTGGGAATGGATATGGTGGAGGTTGGCACCGTGGACATGAAGTTGAGCAGCCATAAGCTGTTCCTGCTCAACTTATAATAATATGTTACTGCTTCCGTTGTATTATCAGTGGCTTTCATGAATAAAGCGTGTGTTGACACTTCTCTTCTTCTTCTGTATGCAGTTCTCATACATATCCATGTATGAATGTATCCATAGACGTGTGTGTGTGTGTGTTGGAACGAACAAGTAGATATCCATATAAGAAAATACCTTTTGATGACATTTTCTGCTCGTTATGTCACGGAGATGAAAGGAAAATTGTATTAACCATGAAATTTTCCTTCTGGGTACTTACACATATGCACACACAGGATACACATACATATTGTACAAAGTGAATCGATGTAGTGAAATTTAGATGAAATTCATATATTGTAAGAAAATACCGAAGTAGCTGACAATTTCTTTCACGAGGGATGCATTAACCCGTGGGAATCACAAAATGTAACCTTCCGGTTCAAAACGACACGTATTTCTCAGACGCCTGTAAACGTTTATACATTATCTTTGTTAGTAAATTAAATGTAAAATCTAAAGTATAGAATCGCATAGAACTTAGAATGTGAAGGACATTTTTGATAAGGTAGTAGTGTTTAATGCAGAATATATATACATATTATATATGGATACCATATAAGTTATTAATGATATGATCCAGTAACCAACGGATGCTTCTATGTGGGATGATGGTGCAACAATATTTTCTGTAACTTCACACACACACACACACACACGGAGTTACCTGTGTTTAGCGCCATATTACTGGTTGAGGAAGTTCATGAGACTCTTCGAGCTCTCCCGCACGAAGCTGGATATGAAAATATACCTCAATGCCAAATACATAACGAGTCATATATATATATATATATATATAATGTTAAAACAAAAAACACTAACACAACACATGCGCACGCTACGCCCATATAAAAGGCATTCCATATATACCTTATCCAAGACTGCTCCTGCTCCGGGGTAGCAGGTACTTCGGTAACCAAGCCTGACTCGATGTCGATTCCCGGTTTGGTGGGAGCCTTCTCGTTGCTGCATATAGATAAACCAACTAAGCTATATAATACGCTTCGACATTAATATTAATTAATTGGTAATCTTTTCTTCCGCAATTAAAGGGGTTACAAGAACCATTGACCTGTTTTACTAAGCGGCGGATTGGATCATACGAACAAAAAATGCACATCATCATTAAAACATTAAGATTTTAGCTTAGGAGTAATGCGGAAGAATGCATCCAGACACGGATTTTGGCTGCGGAAGTGATTCTTGAGAATTTATCACAGGAAGGAACAATACACATATCCGAGATGCGGCGATCTCGGATTTATGCGGAAGAACAGATTTTGGCTGCGGAAAGAGCAGATTGATCATGCGAGGGTAAAATGCACGATTTTGGTTGATTGTTCATACGGCGACTACGGACATAGCACAAACATATCGAAACACTCAAGTAATCGTCTACGCAAGCTTACCCCCAAAGCGCCAGCATGCTCCACTTGCTCGCCTCTCCTGCAGGTCGCGGATCCATAACTTACGAAGTTAAAACGAATATTCTGGTAGCCTAAAATTCTCGTCAAAATTGTGCACTCTGTCCAAATCCGTATTGTCAACGTACGTTATACATATATCAAATGTGAATATATATATATATATAATATATATATATACACACGGAAAATTACATTTATACTCTTAAAATTTATACATATGTACCCCTCTATAAGTTTTAAATTTATATATATACACCTCAATCGTAATATTTTAACTTTTAAAATAATAATATTAATTAAAATATATTTTCAATTCATAAAATTAAATGTAATAATTAATAAAAAATTATCATAATAAATTTTTATTTTTTAAAAATAATTTATTATATAGTGATATATATATGTTTAATAGGTTGTATTTTGGACCTAAATATATTAAAATATAAATTAATTATAAATTTTTAATAATTTTTTAAAATGTTTTTAAAATTGAAGTTTGAAGGGTATATATGTAAATATAAAATTTGAAGTAATAAATTTCAGGGGTATAAATATAATTTTCCTATAATTTATAACGGGTCCAAGTTAATAATCAAAAGTATATCCCAAGTACGTACCTTCGTCGTTATGGAGTCCGGAGTCCATCTGACTAACACGAGAACGGCTACAAGGATTCATGTGAGACAGTCCGACTTGAATAACATGGATTCATCTGCTATCGGACGTCTTCTGAGAGAATGTGGGCAATCCAAGTCACTATCCGAAGGCAGACTGATCCATAAGAAGCTTGCCGACTCCGGTGCGGACAAAGACAGCACATTCTTGGGGAACAATCTCATACAAATGTATGGGGACTGTGGTTGTCTCGAGGAAGCCGAGGAAGTCTTCAGAAAACTCGTCCAGACGAATGTATACTCGTGGACCATCTTAGCTGCAGCCTATGCCCAGAATGGGCATGACAAGGAGGCCCTGCAACTCCTCCGTCTTATGGACTTGTCCGGTACCAAGCCGAATTCCATCACGTTCATCAACGTCCTGACCGCGTGCGCCAATCTTACTGATCTCCAAACTGGTGAGCAAGTTCACGCTCGTATTATATTTGAAGGACTCGACACGGATGTCGTACTCGGTACCGCTCTTTTGACGCTGTACAGCAAGTGTGCCCGGCTTGAGGAGGCTAGATGTATGTTTGATAAACTCACCGAGCGAGACTCGGTTGCGTGGACGTCGATCATCATGGCGTACAGTCAACTGGGACAACCTCGGGTTGCACTCCATCTCTTCAAGAAGATGGACCTCGAAGGAGTGAAGCCCTGTCAGGCCACTTTCGTGAATGCTCTGGCGGCATGCACGTACATGGAAGCAGGGGAAGAAGGAGATGAGATATACAAGCGAGCGGTTTCTTGTGGGTACCAGTGCGATGTGTTTGTCGGGAGCACGGCGGTGACGATGTACTCGAGGCTGGGAATCGGAGATGCAAAGGCAGCTTTTGATCGGCTCCGAGACAGACACCCGAACTCGTGGAATGCAATGGCTCGGGCGTACGTTAGACAGGGATGTGTGTCTGAAGCCGTCGAGCTGTACAAAGACATGGATGGGAGTCATGTAGACAGTTTCACTCACGTATGGCTTCTTGGGGCGTGCGTGAGCGTGGAGGAAGGGAAGGAAATACATACTAGAGTCGGACAGGGTGAGGACGTCGGACCGGCAGTTGTGAACATGTATGCCAAGCGTGGGGATCTCCAGCAAGCGATAACCACGTTCAAAAGATGAGCTCGAGGAACGTGGTAGTGTGGAACTCGTTGATGGCTGGCTATGTGCAGGCAGAGCTTGGCAACGAGGCACTTGAGCTTTACCATGGGATGAACATGGAAGGTCTGCAGCCAGATATATACACATTCGCCAGTGTGTTAGCTGCCTGTTCTTGTGAGAAGGATCTGGCGGAGGGAAAGCAGGTTCATGCGAGAATTCAGTTCTGTGGACTCGACCGGGTTGTTCCCCTGCAGAACGGCTTGGTGAACATGTATGCCAAATGTGGGAGCTTAACCATGGCAATGGATATGTTTGAGAAGATGGTTTCGAAGAACTCTGTCTCGTGGAACTGCATGGTGACTGGATTTTGCCAGCATGGACGAGGACACGAGGCTCTCCAACTGTTCAAGGTGTGCGTGCGTGTGTGAGAATATAAGTAAGTGAACTGTGTACACTGTTATAGGAGATGGTATTGGAAGGGCGGAGCCACAGGAGCATACTTTCACGAGCATTCTTCACTTGTGCAGCCATGATGGCCGGTTACAGGACGGTTGCGAGTACTTCTGTTTGATGGTGGGAGAGTTTGGAGTTGCCCCTGTCGACGAGCACTACAGATGCATGGCTGATCTTCTTGGGAGAACAGGGCATGTAGCAGCAGCTGGATGTGTGGTTGAGCTTATGTTCCCGGACTGTATTATTGCTTGGACGAGCCTGCTCTCGGCTTGCAGGACGCATAGGAACGTGGAGATGGCCACAAGAGCTGCAGAGGAGCTTGTGAGGTTGAAGCCCAGTGACAGTGCGCCAATCGTGCAGCTGCGGAACCTGTACTTGGAGGCTGGCCGGCTCGATGAGTTCGAGAGGATTAAGGACGTGATCATGCATCGAACGTGAACAGGTTTAACTCACACACAACCTATAAACATATCCACGCACACTCGGCGTTTGTAAACTCTATGTTGTGTGTGTGTGTGTGTGTGAATATTTATTATCTTACGTAAGTGAAATTCACGTGTTTATATTATCTACACACATGATTACCATTTTTTAATGTTTAAACGTTAATAAACAAGCTTATAAATATAATATTACATATATGTATGTAAATTTAAATATATATATACATATGTATTTGGCGTATAATTAAGTTGTACAACTAACAATTTAATTTATTACAATTTATAATTCCTAAATTATGTTTTGTTTAATGATGTTTATGTATTTTTTTAATACACATGCTAGTAATTTTAATTTTTTTAATTTATTTTCATGGTTTTGATTTGATAATACTTAATTTTCATTTTAACAACTCAAGTATATAAACTAAATAAAACACACCCGAGCGTGTGTGTATACTGACCTCATGAAAGTTATTAAAATATATAAACTATTAGCATAATTCAAATATTGGTTAAATATCTTTTATTTATTTAATTTATTTAGTTAACTAAAATAGCGATCCATATTTAACTGTGTTCATATATTTAAAAAAATGAAATAAAGAGTAATGTGATGATAAAGCAGGAGAAACAACCCTAAGCGCCATAGCCAGCTGAATACGAGGTCAGATCGGGGGATCCGGCAGATCCAGCTATGGCGGACATCGAGAAGGTGCCGTTGCATCCGTCTTCCCAATCCGACATCGACGAGATCGAAAATCTCTTCCAGATGAGTGTTCAGCCCGCTACAGATCCCGATCCCAAGCCCAAGAGGCCCGCAAGCCCCCCACGAATCCCGATTACTCCCGCTGCATCCCAGAATCCTCCAAATCCCAGCACAAATGCGGCTTCTTCCTCAGAGTCTTCCCCTGCCATGATGACGGGATTTGGGGAGGTCCTGCGTATGATACGCTCACGGAGCCTGTGTGGGAAACGCTCAAGAGAGACATCAATCAGGTTTACGAGAATCTCAAGAATGTCGTCTTTCCGAATCCTTACCGTAAGGATGCTGGGAAAGCTCTCCGGGATTGGGATTTATGGGGACCTTTCTTCTTCGTCATCTTCCTTGCATTCGTTCTCTCCTACTCTGCCTCGGCTGACCGGGTAATATATATATGTAGAAATGTATGTAGCATGTTTCTCACTCATGCTGTGTCTCTCAGGCCAGGGTCTTTGCTACTGTCTTGCGGTCTTATCAGCTGGAGCAGTTGTTCTCACGGTGAACGTAGTGTTGCTGGTAAGTGCGTGCGTGCGTGTGGCTCTGAAGCATAAGCATTTCTTTTAAAATATTGTGAAGTTCATCAAAAATAAACTCTGCATGTGTATTGTTACCTAAATATATGCAACTTGTATATAAATAAATATAACGAGATCCTGGTTAACGAAGTGTAGATGTGTGTATGTGTATGTGTGTCTGACCTATTCAGAATCAACTTTGAAGCATATGCTGTACTTTCTCATCATATTGGTCAAGTAATGCACATAACTGAAAGTTCTCCAGATTGTGTCTGTGCGTGCGTGCGTGTGTGTGTGTGTCGTTCACACATGTATGAAATGTGAAGTTTCTAAATAAGATGGTTATGTCTGCAGGGGGGATCAATCATCTTCTTCCAGAGCTTGAGCGTGCTGGGGTACTGCCTGTTCCATTGGCAGTGGGGGCGTCAGTATGCATGGCGAAAGACAACAAGCTGTTCAGGAGCGTGGTGGTGCTAGTGACGGTACTGTGGAGCTCGTGGGCTGTATACCCCTTTATGAGCTCGGCTGTCCCGGGAAGCAGGAAGATGTTGGCGGTATACCCCATTGTACTCTTGTACGTGTCTTTGGGATTCCTGGTACTCGCCAACAACTAGGATATTTCACTCTTTTTCTACGGTAATCAAAATATATATCTCAAAGTTTTGCAATGCTTAATGTATTTCTAGTTTTGATTATGGATTAATATGTAAAACTTTTATCCATATATTTCAGCTATTGATGTGAGTCTTCAACTCTCTCTCACGCACACACATACACGTCTTGTTCCCCACATACACGTCTTGTTCCCCACATACACACTAAGTACATACTCCTTTATTTTTACTATACAAATAATTGATGAAACCATTACTAAGTTATATAATTTTGTATAGTTTTATATTAGACACATTGTACCTCAACATCCATTCCGAAGCAAAATTACAAACGACGAAATCAAACTAGTAAAAGAAACTACTGGCATCCAGGAACAAGGCTCTGTTTGGTGGGCTCTTCTGAAGATTTTTCAATTGCAACTTCCGGCACTGTGTACATATCATCGCTGTCTCTTTCAGTGCTTTAAGCTTCCGATATCCAACATCCGTGCCAAATATCCTATAGTAAAAACCCATCCACAAATTAACCCTCTTCACAAACTTGTGTGTGCGTGTGCGTGTCTATGTGTAGGAACTGTTTCATTTATTTATAATATACATGGGTAAAAGACAAAGAATACATAACAGACACACAGTACGATATATGCCATCTATCTCTCTCTCTCCATAACATAAAAAAACAAATATAAGTGTAACACGTTTTCACTTGTGTTACACAAGTGTGTGTGTGTGTTCGTGGGCTTTACCAGTCCATGTAGGTAAATGTTGACGAGTAGTTTCCTGACTTGGTGTATAGAAGCCGGTGATGGTAATCGTGAAACTCAGCCCTGAGTAAGTCAATATTTCAACATTGTAAAGATTATTAATTATTAACATAACAGGTAAAGAGTATTAATATACTATATTTACATAAACTTGTTAATACCATTATTATCCTGCACTAGTACATATTCAGTATGCTAAACTATATGCCTGTATGCATGTTGCATATATATATATAATATGTGTGTGTGTGTGTGTGACTCAGCGATAGACTTGCATATTATACACAACTATATACGTATAACACATACCCCCATAAAAGGGAGAAACCTCGAGGGCTCCATGGAAAATCATAACCACAGTGAGCCTCAATAGTCTCCAGGACCCGTAAGCTAATCCATATCCAGAGTGTAAGCAAGTGTGGTCCAGTAATCGCAGGCCCAAATATCGTTGCAAACCCCAAAAAGAGTATCTCCGCAGGATGTGCATACTCCGATGTCAAACCAAATGGCGTTGCATATCTTCAACATTTAAATAAAACAATTAATTCAATAAACATACATATACATCATACACATGTGTTGTGTTATTCACACACACATACTTATCGTGATGGAACAACAATGGACTGTTTATACAACCACTTGCTGTGTAGAACCCTGTGACCCAGTAGAAAATGAAGTCCTCAAGAATGAAGTACGAGAGAATCTGAAAAACCATAGTCTTCCTGCAATAATGAACTAATATAAGTGTAATTTAATAGCAAACAACAGTACTATATAAATAAACATTATAGAAATTCGTTCTTACCATGAAGGTAGAGGAAGCTTGCTAGTGAAACCCATATATTTGAATATGGGATAAGACGCTCCCATCAAAGGAAGATTCACACAAGTGTGATAGAAGAGAAGCCTCACAATACACTTCCATTGTGCCTCATATGTGTTCACTTTATTCTGAGAAAACAATGTTAGAAAACACACACACTCTCTCTCTCACTCACACACACACACACTCAAATACTTTGTGTCTTCTCGTGTATGATGTGTCTCTCTCTCTCTCTCTCTCTCTCTCTCTCTCTCTCTCTCTCTCTCTCTCTCTCTCTCTCTCTCTCTCTATATATATATATATATATATTCTATGCATTAGTAAGGCTTGTACTGGTATTCATGTATATATACATATATATAATTCGAAAAATACAGCCACCGACACAGGACAAAAGTAAATACTAGAAGAATATCCTTTATGACATTAAATGCATGTTATTTAAGTCACCATTTGTTTTACTATAGCATCACGGATTTGTCTTTCTCCTGACATTGATATATTTGTTTCATCTGGCTGTCCATATTGAGGCCAGCAGATCATACATGGCATACGTGTGTGTGTGTGTGTGTGTGTAACTTGGGAGATGCAGGTGATTGGAGTCTCTGATCTTGCGTATATAACGATACATGCACATGAATGTACATATGTATATGTGTATACAAATCAAAAGAACATACCTGTATCTTGTATTTACGCCATCCGGCGATCTCCATGAACAAATACGGCAGCCCGAATGAGAAGAACACGAATTCATGAATAATGAAACTACCGATAGTTACAAGCTGTAGCTCACTGTAATTATCGATCAAATACTGCACAAAAAACAACAAAAAATGAAAAGAATCACAGACAAGAGCAGGGAGATACAGACCTTCCAAGCCGATTCTAGCCATGAAGCCGGCTCCGCCATCGCTGCTTTTGGAAGAACAGATCTGCTTACAAGAATGTAGGCTCCATGTAGAGATCTACCCTAACAACAGACACAAAGATCACCTCGCCCGCCACCTATCATTCCACGTCATTAAAACTTTCTCCACGTTGGAGCCCCTCCGGACCGTTGATTCGCGATTCAATTCAAGCCGTGAGATTAGGATTCCCGCTAACGAATTTAGGGTTCTTATCACCATCGCGATGGCAGCCATGGCTATGGCGGCGCCATTTACGTCTTCTTCGCAGGTTATTGCATCTCCAATATCGAATCCACTTCTGTCTTCCAGGGTGAGGCTTTCTCGGTATCGCAATTTAAGGAGGGTTCGTGTTAGTGCCCAAGTAGAGATAGGCACTGTTGCAGATTCAGTGAACGAGGTGCATATGATCGTCATTGTTGGTGCAGGGATTGCAGGACTATCTGCGGCTTTGGCATTTCAAAGGTGTGTGTGTGTGTGTGTGTGTGGTTTAGTACATATTCTATCATATTTCAGGCTTGGATTGCAAACATTGGTTCTTCTTTTAAGGGCAGGAGGAACATCCTTAACCATTTGGAAAAATGCCTGGCGTGCTCTGGATGTACTTGGAGTAGGTGAAGAACTACGAAATCAATATTATTGTCTTGCCGGGTATGTACTTATTCAGTGTGCTTGTGTACACACACACACATATATATATATATATATATATATATATATATATATATATATATATAAATATGAATAATGAAATTTTGATAGGTCACATGTAGTATCTTTGGAGGGGAAAGTTATTCACCAACTGAGCTTTGGGAATTGTTCAAGAGGCGGGTGAGTTCCCTGGACTTGTAAGTGAATACTGGTGTCTTTCAAGTGTGTACATATTTATGAACATATGTAGTATATGATTCTAATTTTCATGGACAGGCTTAATGAAGTAAGAGCAGTAGAGAGGGGTGCACTTCTAGAAGCATTGGCTAAACCACTGCCTGCTGGTACTGTACGTTTTAACTCCAGAGTTGTTGACGTACGGAAGGCAGTCAACAAATCTTATACTGAAGTAGAGCTAGAAGATGGAACGGTTATTGCTACTAAGGTAACGTCTGAGTGTGTATGTATGGAGTCTTTTATAGATTATATCAACTATTTCCACTACACACATAGTAGCTAAAGGTAATTCAGGTGCTTGTAGGGTGTGACGGTGCAAGATCAGATGTAGCAAAGGTTATGGGAGTTGGAGAACCGACTTTTGTGGGACAATGTGCAATTCGTAAGTTACTGCATATACATAATATTACGTGCGTGCGTGCTTGTGTACTAAGAATATACAACAATACAGGTGGTGTTGCCAATTATCCAGCTGGACATGATTATGGACCAATGTTACTGCAATTCCTCGGTCGCGGAACAAGAGCAGGTGTTGTTCCCATTTCATCGACAAAGGTTTACTGGTTTGTCTGCTTCAAGTCTTCAAGCGGAGGCTAGTTTTGTGTGTGTGTGCGTGTGCGTGTGTGTGTGTTAATATTGATTTATATTTGTTGTCAGCCATTAGAAAGGTTGAACCAGCTAAATTAAGGGAAGAAGCTCTGGAGCATCTTCAAAGCTGGTGCAGAAAGAATCTGGAAGAGTTTTCAAGCCTTATTGAAAACTCACCTGACCACACCATAACAAGAAGCTCTCTCCGTCACAGATGGTAAACTCATCTCTCTCTCTCTCTCTCACACAACACACACACACGCTACGTTGTTGTACAGGTCACTTCCATTTGTGAGTCCTCCATTGGTAACACTGGCAGGAGACGCACTGCATCCAATGACGCCCAACCTCGGACAGGGCGGCTGTCTAGCAGTAGAAGACGGTGTGATCTTAGCACGCGAGCTGTACAATGCCGTATTCTCACGGAGGAGCATGAGTGCGGAAGACATGGACACCAACATAAAGTGTGCACTGGATGCTTACTCGAGACAAAGGTGGTTCAGGTTCTTCCCTCTAGTCGTTAAGTCGTATTTATTTGGGTTTTTAACCATGATCGAGTTTTGGCCTGTGGTTTATGCCCGTGATTCCTTTGGGGTGAGGTTTACACTACAACCTGATAGGTTTCTCAAGCATACGCTATACGACTGTGGGGAGCTCCCCATCCCTAGTTAAATCTACTGTGTAATTTAATTATATATAGTTTTTATTTTTTATATTTATATGCATGCATCTGACTCACTACTAGTCCTGTTGCGTGGACACCTCTCTTAACCCTGATTGGAAGACGTGCAATGCAGCCAGTGGTTTTGTAAAAGATTCTTCTGGCCACGTGTAAGGATTAGGTCAGGAACAGAGAGCTTCCCATAGAGATGTTGAAGCTGGTCGTGATCGGGTGTGGGATATGCGGGGTAATCTTGGTGGGGAAGTTTGGGATATGGAAGCTCAAGGAGCACACGACCAAGGCTGCATCGGGCAGCGATACATCGCCAATGAGTATCATCTCAAGGGGTCTCCTCTGTCTGCAGGATCAGATCGGTCCTTGGTCTCTTCCCGAGGTCTCCTCGGTCTTGCCGCCATGGCCAAGGTACGCTCTGCGTGCGTGCGTGCGTGTGTGTGTGTGAGAGAGAGAGAGGGAGAGAATGTATAGTTAACCAAATAGCATAATGCTGATATACAGCGTGCTTCATAGATGATATTGTTTCTTTTACAGATAACGGAAAAGGACCCGTTAAATATGCCAGGACATCCTGTAGACCTTGCGAACGACTCAGAGTTTCTAATGAAAGCACAACACTGGAGAGCTATGGCCGAAGCAATATATGTGTCGGATCCTGCTTCTTCTCCCTCTTCTCGCACTTGCCGGAGTCTTCCATCGTAGCGGCCAACTGGAAGTCCGATCAGGAGTCACTTCGTCCAGCTTATGCCCTCGCTGTTGATCCTGCATTCGGGTCCTTGGTCTTGTCGGTACGTAAAATTATTCAGACACACTCACCTGCATGATACGTGTATGCATGTGTCCATGTGGGTATGTTTGTATAGGTGGTCATACACAACGGGAACTTCCAGTATGGATTGTTTTCATGTCATATTCTCTCTCCATCCCCTCTCTCCCTCTCTCTCCTCTCCCTCTCTTCTCTTCTCTCTCTCCCTCTCTCTCCCTCTCTCTTTCTCTCCCTCTCTCTCCCTCTCTCTCTCTCCCTCTCCCTCTCTCTCTCCCTGCCTCGCTCTCCCTCCGGCTCTCCCTGCCTCTCCCACACCACACAATGGAATTCACCGGTAGACCAGTTTACAATGGTCTACCGGTAATTTCAATAGATTTGTAAGTTCGATTGTACAACACATACAGACACGCACCTGAGTTTGAAATATGCAAAGGTACATAAACGCACAAGTAGAAGCGAGTCCATATATTTAATCTACAAATGCATAGATACATTCATGCCCATGCACAGATATCTAGATATACATCTAGCAGTGAGCTTCTAGGTTTGCATATGTCCATGTGTGCTTATATATATATACATACATATATATATATATATGGCTCCGTAACTACAGATACGTGGGACTTCTCACGTCATTGACATACTCGTTAGCGCAGGAGCTTCACCGGTAGAGTTTGAAGGCGGGCATGCACACAGTGGATTCGCACGGGCAACAGACTCATTGCTTAAAGAAGTACTACCCCACATTCAGCGTGTCTTGGAGCAAGATTCCTACAAGTTAGTCATAGTTGGTCACAGCATGGGTGCAGCTATTGGGTGTATGTGTGGCCTGAAACTCAAGAACAAGTACGAAGATCTCGAGTGTTGGGTTACTCAGTACCTGCCTCAGTGAGTATCGATCTAGCCAGAGCTTGTGCGAGCTTTGTTACGTGTTTTGTGTGTTTGCACGATGTGGTTCCAAGGTTCTCTATTACTTCTATTGAGGATCTTCGTAAACGGATATGCAACTTCGATTGGGAGCGTGTAATCGAGATTGCCAAGGACGATGAAGAGTGGCAGAATATCTCCAAAGCTGTGGAGGCCATGCAGAAGTTTCAGCAAACACAGAGTGCTGTTGCTAGGAATGTGGAGAACTTCCAGAAGAAGGTTTGTAGTTTAGTGAGCAAGGATGAACGCGGTGATGACCATGGCTGCAGTGACGATGATGACAGTGAGCTTCCATGTTTACATCCGCCAGGGAGGTTACTTGTTCTTTCCAGTGATCCACCGGCGTGTGGGAAGGTACCTGCACAGAGGTCTGGGGTTTCAGAGCAGAGGAACTATGGAGCGTTTCCGAGCTATGAGGAGGCGAAGAATGTCAAGTGGGAGATGCACGAGGCTTCACAAGAGGATTTCTCGCAGATTATCTTGTCACCGTGGTCCGTGTCGGATCATGTGCTTGGGAACCTTTGCGAGGGGATTCACTTCTTTCAAGCTCGGTCATCACCTGTGCGTCTGGGTTAGACTATGTTCCAAAGTAAATAATCATAATGTGTCCATCTATTTATGATATATCAATAGTATAATATATGGTCATCCAACCTCTATCTATCTATATATATATATGTGTGTGCGTGTGTGTGTGTGTGTGCATTTTCATATGTACTGAGACTATTTATGATATATCAATAGTATATAATGGTCATCCAACCTCTATCTATCTATATATTATATGTGTGTGCGTGTGTGTGTGTGTGTGTGCATTTTCATATGTACTGAGAGACTTTTAAGTGTCGTCGTTAGAATATCTGCTTTCTTCGTAAATTTTTGTCTAACGCTGTTAAACAAGTTTTAAGGTTTAAGGTTTAATGTACGGAACAAAAGAAACTTAAAGTTTTACTTATTACTAAAAAAAAATATTTATTATTTTAATATTATCCATTACAAGGGAATTTCATTACCAATTTAAGTTCATATTTCTCTTTATTTTAATAGTTTCATGTTATTTATATACATTTATATGTTAAATTATAAAATTAAAAGAATAATGAGTACATTTGCTAGATAAGAAATTTAAAATTTATACAAATATACAGTATATATATCTATATTTACATAATTATACATTTACATATGTATATATTTAAAATAATTTACTGTTTAGTGAAATTCAAAATTTATTATCTATAATATTTAAATCTAAACTATAAAAATATTATTCACTTATAGTGTTTTTATTCAAATCAACTCTTTAATAATAAAAAATAGTACATTGACTAAGTTATATTTAACTACATTTTTAAGTTCATTTAATTATGTTTTAATTAACTGTACTATGATTAAATAAGCATATTCATGTTTGCATTTTTTATTTTAAAATGTTTAAAGTTATATTTTTTTAATGATTTGTATTTTATATTTGACATGTAAAAGATGCATCTTTCAAAAAAGTTTAATATTTATATATTTTCTTCTAACACATATAATTGGAAAAATATGATTAATTTTACAAAATAAATTTATAAAGCGTTTTCTTTTAATTTTGTCCTTTTTAGATAATAAAATTAAATTATTTTATTAAATTGAAGATGAAGAAGTTTTAAAAAACAAATTCAAATTACAATGTATATATGTATATATCACACTAATTAATATGTAAATGTGTGAGAAAGTAAGTATTTTAAATACATGAAAAAGAAACTTAAATTTATATAATTTCAATATGCATGTTGAATTTTATAAATCATTAAGATTAACATGATTTTTTTATTAATGGCCTTTAGTTTTTTAGTAATATACAAGGTAACACACTCACTTGATTAAACATGTATATTTATTTTATTAATTTTTTAATAAAGATAGTTTTTAAATTATACTTATCATGTTTGATATTTAAATTTAACTTATAAAATAATAAAACTTTGTTATAAAATTGATTTAGAAGATTGATTTAAAATAACATTTTATTTAAGTTTTTACAATTTTGTTCACATTCATGATAATGTTTTTATTAATTTTTTAATAAGTAAACTTTACATAAAATTTGAATCAAAAAGATCAAAAATAAAAGTAAAAAAAATAAATTGAGTTCGATAGTAACATACATTATAATTATGTATACATAACTATACAAAGGTTATATATAATTTAAAATTAAAAATGTCAACATTTTTATATAAATAAAAATGATAATTTCATTGTTATATTTTAAGGTGTAAATGAAAATAATAAATAAAAGTAACATTTATTAAATGCATTAAAACTACTATAAATGTATTAAATTACATTTGGATTTCAAATAAAAATTTATAATTATGATTTTTAATAAGTATGTTATGAAGATAAATAGAAAAACGTCAAGTATATTGTCATTATAAAGAAAATTCATGCATATTATAATAGAATGAAAGAACTTTTATTATTAAAAAAGAATTAAAATATAAATTATGTTGAATTTCTTTTTTTTTCTTCATATTTTAAACACTTAAAAGAATAAGTGATTAAACTTTAAAAATACAAAAAATAATATTGAAAACATATAAGTCTTTGAAGTATTAAAAAGTATATTTTCACCTGAGAATATAATTTTTTAAGTACATTAAATTATTTGTAATTCATAGTTTTAAGTTCAAAACACAATGAACTAAATATTTATAAGATTATGACATTTACTAATATTTTCTTATTTAATTTATTTCATTCCAATTTATATAAATATATATATATAACTCATTTTGTTTCATGTTAATTTCTATAAAATTGAATATATATTCAATTAATACCATTTCATTCATCACAAATAATAAAATTTAAATAAAATGACTATTAACTTCACTTGTTTGAATTCAAACCATATTAGACATTGTTAGAAATATTAAATAAAGTTTAAAAATAATTTTTTTCATTTTTTATTATTATAGAATTTATATATTTATTTAGTTCATAATGATTAAAATCTCAAATGGTAATCATAAGTTAAAAATTATTGGTTTGATACGAGTCTCTACAACATCATTTTTTACTAGACATGAACTCTTAAGTTAATTATTATTATTAACATAATAAGTTTGATGAATTTATTCTTACACTACACTCTTTAACCATTCTTAACTTGGTTCGGTTAATCCTTAACTTAATTATTATTTTTAATATAGCTCTTATTTTAATTATTATTTTTTAATTTCATAAATTTATTCTTAAATTAAACTTTTAATCTTTATAAGTATAAATTAAATTTAAAATAACCATCACAATAACTGTCGAATAGAATTTAAAGAATCATTAATAATTGAGATACCATTGGTTGAAAAATTTAGGACGACTAATTGAGTAATTTAGGATGGATATTAATTAAGCGATTTAGTTAATGACGTACACACGCCACACACATAATAAACTTATATATAAGATAATTTTTTAGGATTAAAAATATGACATCATTACCTACTCTGTAATTTGTTAATTAGATAAGACATTATGCATCTAAAATATATACATAATTTATATAGTCTTTCACCACTTGACCATATTTAAGATAAATATGCATTAATATAGTATTAAATATGCATAAAATATAGTATTAATATTAGTAATAAATATGCATTAATATAGTATCAATATGCATAAAATAGTATAGAAAATGATAAATAAGCGAATACATGTAATTTTATTATGCATTTCTATATAAGCATCATATACAGTGTATATGTACAGTATATATGAAAACGCATAGGATACAGGTGTGCGCGCGCGTGTGTAGATGGGAGTACACTACATCATGTCCATACAAATATGTATTATCATGCGCGCACATGTAATCCTTAAGTTAATATTATTACTATTGTTATTAAATTACATAATCATTATTGAGTTAAATAAAAAAAATTAGAATTATTAAATAATACAAGTTTTTTACAAAGAAAAAAAATTAAGGATTGGACAAAAATATTATTTATTAAATGAGGAAATTTCTTAAGGTCGGAAAAAATATATTAAATTTACAAGTTATAAATTAAACAGGTTCTACTGTACTCGAACGTACACCTATATATAATATATATATATATAATATGACATGTAAACATACTGGACACGCACCCCTGTATTGACGACTTTCTTTATAGCCTGCTCTGGTCAAAATTTGTGGGTTCGAATATAGGTCCCACAAGTATTTATAATTTGTTCTTTTTTCTTTAAAAAATTTCTTTATTATTCTTAATAATATTATATTAAAGCTTAACCTCTGGATAAAACATTTAAGCTGGATTAAGAACATTATAATAACTTGGATTAAGACATGATAACCTCTGGAGAAAACATTATAATAACTAGTTAATCTGGATTAAGACACGATAACCTCTGGAGCGAGACGCGGAGTAGCAACAACCTCAATGGGGTAGTCAACCTTCCCCTGGGCATTCTTCTTGGCCTCCCAGTTGAAGCACTGGAGTACGGTAGCCAGAGTAATATGTGCATTTGACAGACCCAGCGGTATGCCCGGACACATTCTCCGTCCGGCACCGAAAGGCGTCACACCGTTCCAGTCCTCTCCCATTTCTAGGAACCTCTCCGGCTGGAACACTTCCGGCTTGCTCCATGCACCGCGTCACGGGAAAATGGCATACAAGTTGCATATCACACGAGTCCCTTTCTTGATATGGTATCCGTTCACTGTAAACTCCTCCCTGGCTTCATGTGGTAGCAGAAGAGGACCCGGAGGGTGCATCCGAAGTGCCTCGTTCACTATTGCCGGAATATACTTCAGATTGGGAATATCCTCGTCCGTCACCCTCCGGTCGCGACCGACTACCCTGTCTATCTCTTCGAGTGCCTTTTGTAGCTTGTCCGGGTTACCGAGCAACTCGATCATGCACCACTGCACCGTTGTCGCTGTCGACTCTGTTCCGGCCGCTATCAAATCCTGCAATTGTATATATTTGTCAGAAAGGTGGGCGAATATACGGAAGAAACGTGTATTAGTGGTAGTGGGAATCTTATTTTTGTCTGACATGCACATGCTTTTTTACGCACCTGTACGAGAGCCCTGGCAGTGCTTCTTCCGAAATGTTCAGGATTATCCTGTGCAGCCTGCAGAAGAACATCTAAGAAATCCATCTTGTCCTCGTCCGTGGTCTTCTCCTTCTTGTGTTCCTCGACAATGTTGTCGAGGAAATCGTCGAATTCCTTCGCAACCTTCTTCATTCTCTTGAGGTACCCCTGTGGATCGAATGGCCTCAGGAAAGGTACGTAATCGGCCACATTGTTAACCGCAAACACCACGACCGCGAAAAACTCAGTAACCATGTTCTTGAATCGCTCCGCTTGATCCGAACTGTATCAGACAGGGCTCAGCTCATTATATCATTATAATGTGTCACTCTTTCTCTATCTGTTCTCTCTTACCTGGCGTGGCTGCCGAAGAACTTCTTCCTCATGGACATCCCAGTGATGACGTTCATGTTGAGGACGGCGAACTTCGTACCAACCATCATGGATTTACCAGGCGCTTGTTGTATCTCCTCCAGTATGGCCTTCACCATGTACCCGATCTCCACCGCACGGATCTTCTGGGCCGCCAACACCCGCTTCGGAGTGAGCATCTCGGTGACAGTGACCTTTCTCATGCTTCGGAACCTGGGACCATATTCTGCCCATGTCATTGAGTCCGGGTTCACCATCCTGGCAGTGGAATACTCTGGCCTGGAGGAACAACTTTGTCATTCACCTTAAGAAACTCGAGGGCCAGGTCCCGGGTGCTCGCCACAACTGTCGGAATCGAACCGAGATTGATGAACATGAGGTTACCGCTTCTTTGCGAGCTCGTACAGGGACTTCTCTGGTTCTTTCCCAATTAGGTGCAGATGCCCGATGATGGGCAAGCCTCTCGGACCCGGCAAGGACGGTTTCTTCGTGAGGTACCATACTAGAAAACTTAGTAAACACACTGCAACTGAGCCTATAACCAAGAGCTCTTCCATGAAGAAGAATGCGTGTATACTAGACAAGAAATGAGCTGTGGATTGGTGTTTAAGCTCAACTAAAGTACCAATTTATATAGGAAGAATGGCAACTAACGAGCACGTTTCCATCTACCAGCGCGTATAATTCTTAAATATTTAATTTATTGGTGTTGAAGTCAATCTAAGACGGTATAGATTTGTGTCAATTCTTCTCTACAGTCGTATACGATGGTTCCAGGAAAACACAAAATCCTTACGTAACTGGCTGGATACGTATTTTGTCAAATATCTTGAGCTAGTTATATTACCCTGTTTTTATAGCGGCATATATATTAAGTTATATTAATGCAGTTGAAATTTGTCAATATAGATTTGTCAATATAGCCCTTTTGAAAAATAAAATGAGACAAAAATGATGATTTATGGCTCGTACGTAGTATCAACGTTAGCCTTCCATTGTCAAAATTTACAAATAAAAGTTTTGAAATTTTAAGTTAAAATATTAAAATATATTATGGTTTGAATTTTTCTTTTGACTTAAGTATATATAATGAGTTACGTGAAAAAAATACAAATACAACATAACCATCATTATTTAATAATACATAATATTTACAGCGTAAATATTCAATATTCATAAAATTATATTCCATATACATTAAATAAAAAATTTCAATAAGACTTACAAAAACGAATAGTTAATACTAATTACACCTGCATAGAGCGTAGAAACAAATATATATCTTTAAATTTACATACATAGATATGAACAAACTAAATGTATGTAATATATAAATATATATATATATAACATTCACATATACACAAAGCGTCTATATATACATGATATATATGTTTAGATATTTTATATTTTACAACTATTAGCTTATATATGATTTAATAATTTATACATACATATATTTTAATATTTTAATATAAGATGAAGTCATAAGCCAAGGTGGGAAGTGATGTAAGCAAGAAGGGTTGTTAGTACAGTCCATGTTGATTTGAACTCTTCAAATTAAAACCCTAATACGTTTTGAATTTTAAATTGAACTCTTGGTTTCTGGTCACATGTCCTTGTTTCTCTGGCACAGCTTTTGAGCTCAGAGAGGAAAATGTGAGCTTTTCTCTGTATTGGATCCAACCACCTTACAACAAGGCTGCTACTAAATGAATTGCACCAATTATATGGTAAATCCTTATTAAACATTGATAGATATTTGAGCATAGGTTGTAAACTATGTTAAGTTGAATGGAAATGAAGACTATTGCGCTCATATTGCTGCATTTCTTTACTCTAGTTCATGGAGATTCTATAGTATCAGGCAATGTGTTTTGTGATCGATGCTTACATGGGAGACCAAGTATGTGGGGTGTTCCAATTCAAGGTATTCAAATTCAAATTTTCAAAATTCAAATTTAAATCTGCTAATGCAGGTGCCAAAGTGCTCGTCCACTGCAGAAACCGAAGAGGAGCAATCTTAGCGTCACCAGCATTCACAAATTTCTTGGGTGCATTTGTCGCGAATTTCCGCGGTAACCACGAGCTTCAACACTGCACCTCAAGGTTACTCCGCAGCCCATTAAAGCAATGCAATGTAGTTGTAAACACTCAAGAATCTCTCAAGCTAGAGTGGAGGATACTCACCGATTCTTATTACACTGTGAAACCACTCTACTTCAGACCAGTTAAGCCCATGCCACATTGCCCCATTTCGAAGCCGAGAGTCTCACCAATCTTCATTCCGAAACCTCCACCGGTCTCAGATACTTCTTCCTATTGCACAGCAGAGTAAGTTTATTTTATATTAGTGTTTATCTATTGCATAGGTAGTCAATTTCAATTAAGATTTTGCACCAAAAGCGTGATTCCTTTCCATACACATGAGTCAAGCACGCCTGTGTGGAAAAACATACATACACACACGTTTAGCACCTACACATAATGTGTGTCATCACTGTAGTTACTGGATGAACCCCATGTACAAGTGTCACTGGAGATACGTGTCACCAGAAGACACCATCGGCAAGATCCTGGGAAGCAAAGCAGAAGAGAGATATGGCAGGGTGAACATGATGGAAGCGTTACACAAGAACACCAGTCTTAGTGCACTGAATGATTCATTGTACTCGACTGCGTACAACACATTGCTTGTAGAGACAGTGGCAGCACTCTTGAATTCCTACTTCAGTACTGGATTTGATTATTCTCCACTCACAGTTACCAGGAACTTCAATAAAGTGATTACTATGGGTACTCCAGGGATGTCACTAGGTTGGCTGAACGGTTCAGAAAGGCTAATGCGGGAATTGGTAAAGGCACTTGCCTTCTGAGTGTTTGTAAGGTAAACTAATCCATGCTTTTCAAGTGTTTAAATGACACAGACATTAAAAAAATCAGAATTTAAATATTTTATATAAACAATTACTGTAAAAATTAATTTTCTAATATCATGCATGAGCTAAAATAAATAATTAAATTCACAAAAGTCTAAGTTTAAATCTAAATTTGAAAAAATTAAATTTAAATATGGATAGATCCACAACTTTATAAAAACCAAGATAATTAAAGAAGAATCATTCAAACAATCTAAATATTTAACAGAAATTATAAGTTTTCAGCATTAAATATGCTAAAAATAACAATAATCATGAAAAATTATTATGCAAGGAAATATTTATTATACATTACAAGTTTGAGCTTTTACACTAGAATGTTTAATACAAAGTTCATAGTCATTTCTCATGTTAAATTATAATAATGACATAAGATTATATAAATTATATATATTCAAATTTTCAATATACTTTCTTCTTTATTTACAATATGCATGTTGTAACTAAATTGGGCATGATACATAAAAATGGGAATATAAAATAAATTACTAATTAATGCTTAAGTTTTAATTATTAATTAATTATTTATTAAAATATATAGTTAAGTCTTAATGATTAATTAATTAATAAATTAATCCTTGATTAACTTTACTTAGTAAAGAATATTTTAAAATATCTTAGAAATATATATTATTCTTCAGTGTAAGTTTTTTACAATAATTAAAAAATATTATCAAACATAATTATAAATGAAATCATTTCTTTATTAACATGTTAATCTATTTATAATTACTTTCTCTTAATGTATAAAGGAATCTCCTCATTTTATCTTAAGTAATCACCTTTCAGATTAATCAAATCATTCTAATCAATATTTTTATGTTTGCCACTACCTAATACTCTCACAAATGCAATTAGGAGTTACCATCCTTATTAATATGTAATTTGTGATAAGATCAAGTGTCATAGTTTTTACTATGACTTGATCCTTTACTTTGGATATTAACTATTGTTACCTATTGTATTATGTTGAAGGACCTTAAATGCAGTAGGAAACAGGCCTGCTTAGTGCACTTGGGTATCTGGTGATGGGGTCGGGTGTCATTAGGTATTTGCAGAAAACTCTAAGCGAAGCTAGAACTTACCTTTAGAAACCCATCCTTAATTTTGACGTCCTATTAAGCTGATTGGTTAATGTAAATGAGTTTGGCATTTTTAGTAGGGTTAGGAACACCCCTAGGGTTAACCTAACCCTAGGGTTGCCCTAACCCACGCCCTAAAAACCCCCACCCCGATTTTAGGGTTAGAGTTAGTCTAAGTTAAACACTCTCTCATTAATTTAATAAGGGGCTAGCTAATTTAGTGCCCACATACACATACAGGAAAAGAGGGGGGGCTCCATCACATAAATAAAGTAGAGTATGTAGGAGTGAGGGTTCCTGGGTTCATGACTGAGCTCGTTACTCTTCTCCCAGTGCAAGCTCTAGCTTGTGTCATCAAGGCACAACCCTCTGTTGTGCCGCCCCAACTTCCATACGACAGGGGTACGTCCCGCCTTCAGGGTAGCTTACTGTTAATGTTGGCAAATCCATGCCTGGGAGGTCTTGTCGGGATGCATATTTCAAGAGGCAGAAGTTGAGGCTTGTCTCCAACCTCCTCCACGTCAAGCTAGGTGTAGCACTCACGGCCAAGCAAGGCACATCTGTGTCCTTGTCCAATTGTGGGTGGGATCTTGTTTGACAGATTCACGTTGCCTAGTTCATGAGGGTTCACTGAGGGGTTCTAGAGTTAGCATTTAGGAGCCACGTTTGTGGCACTTGGTGCAACTCTCGAATCTAAGGGTTATGGCATGATAGCCCACATCGTGGAAGGCAGTGTCACATGGAGATGTGACATTGGGCTAGACGTCACACGATACAACGCCCGAGGCATGCCCTTTGGGGTTGTGTCATGAGCTTGTCATCAAGGGGTTGGATACTCTAGCAAACAGACATGCTTGTGCTCGCACTAGGGTGCTAAGCCTTGGGCATTTGCTCAAGGGAGGTTAGGTCTCGTAACTAGGTGTGTTTAGGCACACTTGGCTAGGGGTTGAACAACCTAAGCTTGTTAGTAGAAGCCTTTTCGTGAAACACTCGCAAGGTCATGTACTTAAGGTTATCCAAACCTAGCCTTAGGGAGTTTGCTTAGCAGAACACTTATGTTCGCCTAAGGCGCACACTCGTGTCCTCACTAAGTATTAGCCGTAGGTTTAGGGTATGACTTGGCCACTCAAACCCTTAAGGGTTAGTTGTGGTTCAGGGTACCCCTTGTCACCCTAAAGGGGTTGTACTCCCAAATGAGGGTGATTCCTTAAGGGGTAAGTGACGATGCTTTGGTTTTGTCATGGGGGTATGTGTGAGACACATCTTTTGTGGGGTTAGGGCATGAGCCTGCCTAGGTCTATTGGGATAGGATCCTAAAAGTCTACTCGGGTTATCCTCTAGGGTTTAGGGGATGGTCATTCTAGGGGAATTAGGGTAGGACTCTAAGTCTTCTGCTTAATTGGGCTTCTAAGTTAGACTCTTAAGGTTATCTTGGAAGACTTAGTGTTGCTCACACAGGGTGATGACGTCGAATGACCACTTGGCAGCCACGTGTTGGCCCTTCGGGTTAAAACTCTAACACCAAGAGTGTTAGAAGCTTATTTAAAAAATGAGGTTCCTTAATATTAATATTATAGAGCGTGCGATTACTCTCTTTTATTTTATAAAATTCAAAATCATAAGAAAGAAAAGTGTTAGAGTATGCTTTATATGGTAGATATTGCTCGAAAATGTTTTTAAGATTCTTCTTTTTGAAGCACGTGTCCAAGTAATTCACTAGCTCATCCATGGTATTAATATTAGAATATGGGTCAAAAGTGATTGGATGGATACAAGCAAAGTTTTGATTAAGCATAGCTTTTTAAGGAGAGTCATCTACTACTAAAATATGTGGATTCTTTATTATACTTAACTGATTGATTTCCAATGAAGCCCAATTATTTTTTCATTCTTAAAGAAGTATGGCTTGCTTTTCTTTCTTACATCGTAGTACTCGAGAGGTTTATAACACATTTGCTAATTAAAAATCCAATCTTTATGAATCACCTCTTCTATAACACTACAGTGCTTGTTGAAAAAGTTCAACAACGGTGTCAGGTTGTGAAACTGCATGCATGATCAAATCCCTATAAATGCACCCATCTCCTTGAGCTTTTGAAAAAAGACAGTCCAACCCTAGATGAAAAATGATATCATATCAAAATTTACCATGACAACGACTGAAAATTCTTTATTTGATTTCTCTTTTTCTGTCTTCAGGCCTTTATCGATGAAGCAGAATGCCATTGACATTCAGCAACACAATATGGCCATAGGTAACAAGGGGTAACATTGCCTCTTAAATGGTAATGCAACTCACTTGTTTGGTCCTTTTCACATTCATCTTTTGACACTATATTGTTGACAATGTTGATCTCTTTATCATTTACTTATACATCATCTTTACAAGATTCAGATATATTGTAGGAATTGGTTCAGGAACTAAAGGCAATAAAAATGGTGATGCAGAAACTAAAGGAGTTAAAGATGGTGGTTTAATAACCTCAGCAATAAATTCCTTTTGTAACTTGTCAATACAAGTGGTCCTCATAGTGACGATGTTTTGAGTTGCATTGTTGTATATTTCTTACATGAACTCTGTCATTCTGACATGTGACACAAGTAATTTTTGCCATACCCCTCTCTTACCTCATGCCACTGTTGAGGATCCTTGTTCTCAATTATTTTATTACATATGTAAAATGATCGTTAGTTGGCCTTATAATTACCAAGGTATATTATTTACCTTGTTAATGTGTGAACCATGTTTGAATTAAAAGCTTCATTAGTCCTTAAGAATTTATTTTATGTACAAATATACACGAAATATACAAAAATGCCTTATGTTACACTCATTTACAACTATATGTCACTTTAATAACTCATTAACAATTCATCTTTGCTGTTACCTTTTGAGCCATGCAAAGAAAGTTTTAACCGCTTAGGAAATTGTTCAACATATTCGATTTCTTTAGTTGATGTTTTCATTGGTCAATGGAGTAATTGAATGTTTTGTACTTGTTCAGATAACTTCCAGTATGATATTTGCTTGGAAGGATTTTTTGACACTTGTTGATTTATCACGAACATTTGAAATGGTTTCCTATAGGCAGTAATGTTACCCTATAAAGTCTTCAAATTCGATAGGAAACATTTATAAGGCTTGTCATGATTCGTAGCATCCTCTTTTATCAGGTTCAACTTAGTTCTTCTCTGCTAAAGGATTGCCATAAGAGAAGGCATTATAATGATGTTCTTCTTTCTCACATTGGCATGCAATAGATTCTTGTCCAGATCTTCCGATTGGTTTACCCATTGGACAAACATATCATTATTTATCACTTGCAAATATTTGTTGACCTCCTCGTATGTTGGAGCCAAGGTCTAACCTAGTTTGACAATATATTCTCAACCACTCCTTGAAGTGTCTAATCATTTTTAGCTCCATTGCCTTGAGATGAAAAGGAAAGGTGGGGTTATTGTTGTTAATCTATAATTTGCCATCAACCATCAAATTAACTAACACATCAATCTTCTCCATTGTTGTTCCATTTAGAGGCTTCAACCATGTGTTCATCTTTTTCGCGTTGTTTACATTCTTCGCAGGTTGAACAGACTTAGCCTTAGGTGTCTTATTGGGTTTCTTTGCAGACTTTTCCAAAGAGCTCCTCTTCACCTATCTACTTCTTCTTCAATGTTCCTTTCATAAAAGATTCTATGATTCCCACCTATTTGGTAAAGACTTTATCTTCGAGGCAAGAAATTAGCATTATCAGGAAGGATGTTTTTTTTCCACCCACCTGGATTAATTAAAAGATTACTATTCTGGCGGATAAATCCCACCAAGAATTTTTCTTACCTGATATTATGATGTAGTACTTTATTGGTTTTTTACACTCCATCTAGATCTTTGAGATTTGTTCTAGTGTTGTCACTCACACTATCTCAATCCCTTTCTTTCTTTCATAGTATGGACACAAAACGACATTATGTAGAACGGTGTATAAATTGTCGTCATTCATCTTTTTTATGAGCTCAACTACACGTTCCTAGTTGAGTGGCATATAGTTGAAGTTGGGGTTAATGTTGCAATACTTAAGCATACACTCATAAATCCTGTTATCCAACATCATTTCCTTGTTATCACAACATGGGATGGCAATGGTGTAATTGATAAAACGACATAAGACTTTCTTTTACGGTCAGAATCAAGATATGTGAATCTCGATTGTAGCTCTTCTAGTGTTCTTGACACATTCTTCTAGCCTCTAAAGATTCCCAAGCAAATTCAATATTATCAGTAAAGAACTTGGAACCGAGTTACCCTCTCAATTTCCCTAATAATGTTGTTGTGTTCTTTAATCGATTGCTTCATTCGTGAATCTTCTGTAATGTGAAGAAATATTTGCTATGAATACACCTACTCGATGGGTATTCAAATCCTCAAAGAAGACATCTAGTTGAATCCCCTTCATAGATGGGTTTTTATTTAATTGAAGAATAATTCCACGATCAACATCATTAGTGAAAATGTGAACGTCGTAATCAACAAGTCGACACAACCACCCAAGGTTCAAGTTGTATCTAGCCTCCTCCGGATCTGAGAACGTTACATTAAATGAAACGAGATATATATTTTGAGCATAGTTCAATCTTGGTTCGCAACTTACCCTCGAGTGCTTAACTATTGAATCTACTTTCCATTGTTTTGTTTGTCCACATAATATGACAAAGATTAATTTGATAGCAATTATGGTTGATCCAATGCACTTTCTATTTATTTTGAAATATGGCCAAGTCGATTTCAAAATCCCTCTGCCCATCTCATCTCCTCCTTTTATCTTTAATGTCACCTCAATGCCATAAAAATCATAAGTTGTCATAAACTTTACAAGGTTTATAAATATTTTTCTCTGAAGTGGTCAGACTAATTAAATGGCAAGATTAATCCTGCCAGGCCCAATTAGAAGAGTAATCGTTTTGGCGGGATTAACCTTACCAGGTCTGAAAAGTGGAGGACTTATAAATATAAATAAACATGTACATATAAGTAAAGGTGTGTGTGTGAGAGAGAGATAAAAAACTTATATATACTAATACACTAGTACATTCACATACACCCTTCATTGTCTCGTAGAGAAGTAGGTGGTATTAAGTGTCCAAAACTCACATTTATGATAGTGCAAAAAACGCACATCATTCGGTTCTAGCATTACCACAAATGTGAGCTTTGCACAATTTTACAGGGTTTATTAGCTTTCACTCAAAATATTATAATAAGATTATAAAAGTAATATATACTAATACACATGTACATTCACATACAGGGTGGCAGGATAAATCTTGCCCACCATTTCTAAGAGGCAGGGAAGGGGTGGCAGGATTAATCTTGCCACTGCTTCCCTGCCTCCTTGAATTTATTGTGTAAGAGAGATATATATAGAAATTATAATATACAGATACATACATATATATAAATACATGTGTGTGTGAGAGAGATAAATAAATGAATTATAATATACAGATACACATGTACATATAAATACATATGTGTGTGTGTGAAAAAGAGATAAAGAACTTCTATATACTTATATACAGGTACATTCACGTACAGGGTGGCGGGATTAATCCTTGCCACCACAACCATGCCTCTTAGAATGTGTGTGTGTAAAAGAGAGAGATAAAGGAATTATATGTATAGATACACATGCAGATATAAATACATGTGTGAGTGAGAAAGAGATAAAGAACTTATATATACTAATATGCATGTACATTCGCATACAGTGTGGCGGGATTAATCTCGCCACCCTTTTTCATCTCAGAGATTGGTGGGAAGGGGTGGCGGAATTAATCCGGCCACTCCTTCTAGGAGGTAGGGAAGGGGTGGCGGGATTAATCTGGCCACCCTTCTCTGTCTCAAAGAGTGGAAGGCGGGATTAATCCCGCCCACCAGGTAGGAAGGGGTGGCGGGATTAATCTTGCCACCACTTCCTTGCCTCAAGTATGTATGTGTGTGACAAAAAGAGAAATATAAAGAACTTATAAAATACAAATAAACATGTACATATACATACAGTTGTGTGTATGAGAAAAAAAGAGAGATAAAGAAATTACATATATACAAATACACACATACATATACATTCAAGAGTGTGTGTTTGAGAGAGGGATAAAATAATTATATATACAAATACACAGATACATACACATATAGTTGTGTGCATGTGTAAGAAATAAATAAATAAATTATATTATATAGATACACACATATAAATGTATATGTATATACAGGTGTGTGTATGTGTGTCTGTGTGAGAGATACATAAATAAATAAAATTATACAGATAGTATACAGATACACACACATATATATGTATATGTATATATAGGAGTGTGCGTGTGTGTGCGAGAGATAGATAAATATATTATATTATATTATATAGATAAACACACACATATATATGTATATGTATATACAGAAGTGTGCGTGTATGTGCAAGAGATGGATAAATAAAATATAGTATATAGACACACACACACATATGTATCTGTATATATAGGAGTGTGCGTGTGTGTGTGCGAGAGATAGATAAATAAAATATAGTACACACACACACACACACACACACATATATAGGTGTGTGTGTGTGTGTGAGCGATAGATAAATAAATTATAATATACATATACACTCATATATATGTATATGTATATACATGTGTGTGTGAGAGAGAAATAAATAAATAAATTATAATATATAGATATTGTATATGTATATGGGGGGGGGGGGGTGTATGCAAGAGATAGATAAATTAATTAAATAATACAGATACACACACATATATGTATGTATATACATGAGTGCGTGTGAGAGAGAGAGATTTAACCTTGTTGCATTGCCACCTTTAAACATTTGCACTGCCGCGTGTTAGGATGGTAATTAGACATGTAGAAGATTTCTAGTTATGTTTATTTCATGGGCACATATAATGGGAAAAACACCAAAAAATATATATTATAGAAAAACTAGAGTCGGATGGAATTATAGAAGTACGAGTCATTATCATAATATGAATAATTCACTATCGCAATACAATGTTTGAGGTGGAGTACGGCATACCAGATAAGGATAAGGAGTTACAGTAACTGAATGGATAAGGCCAAGAGAAAGTTACGACAACTGTTAGTACGGGACTGAGAGTACGAGTATAAATAGACCAGACTAGGACTAGGAAGGTATCTTGTCATAGTTCTAATCTGGTGAGTTGACTACCTGGGTAAAGATTGTGGGATATGTGAGCAAAAAGACTCAAGCGTAACTAAGTCATCATGACCAGGAGCCCTCTCATAAACACTAATTGGCTCTTTGCCTAGTTGGCATAAGGGGAGAGGGAGAGGAAAGGCTCTGACATTTGGTATCAGAGTGGTCTCGAGTTCGATTTTCATCAAGGGATGAATTTTGAGTAAAGCTCAAGTCACTAAGGTTGGCTCACTTGTCCTTGCCTAACTAAACCCTCTTGCGAGCTGGGTTGCGAGTCAAGCGTAATACAAGGGATGAATTTTGAGTATAGCTCAAGCCACTAAGGTTGGCGCACTTGTCCTTGCCTAACTAAACCCCTCTTGCGAGCTGGGTTGCGAGTCAAGCGTAAGTAGAGCTAAGCATAAGTAGAAACGCCTCTGGCTACACCTCCTAGAGGAAGGGCATGAGTAGAAACGCCTCTGGCTGCACCTTCTAGAAGAAGGGCATGAGTAGAAACGCCTTTGACTGCACCTCCTAGAGGAAGGGCATGAGTAGAAATGCCTCTGGCTGCACCTTCTGGAGGAAGGCATAGTAGCAACCCTTAAGTCTGTGGATGGGGGCATCCACTTTCTTAAATGAGTGGAGAGTGTCATAGTTCTAACCTAGTGGGTTGACTACCTGGGTAAAGATTGTGGGATATGTGGGCAAAAAGACTCAAGCGTAACTGAGTCATCATGACCAGGGGCCCTCTCATAAACACCAATTGGCCCTTTGCTTAGTTAGCATAAGGGGAGAGGGAAAGGTTGTGACATATCCCGAGTATACTATAATATTGTTCTATATGCCATGCGCGGACATAATATAAGTGCTTGACTTTCTACTTTGTTGTATACTTTTCTTATCTCAGTACTGTGATGGGATCCGCAATATTGCTACCTGCTACATACCTTGCCATTCTTACCCTTTCCCGACCTTTTGAAGTCTGACCAGTTCTCTATCTTATTCCCCTTATTCCAATAGACGGGTTGTTGGTGGCAACCACTGCTACGATTTTAGTTTGTAGGATTTTCTTTATTCAACACCGCGCCTTCTTACACTACCACGCCTTTTGGCCTTCTTGTGAGAGTGAATCTATGAATATGTGGTGTTGCCGCTCTCGAATCTTTTGTTGCCTCTCTCTTTTGCCCCCTAAAACCCTAAGAATATACCCTAAACCTTAGAATCAATAATATATATATTAATTGTAAACAATATTCTTATTATATTATCAATAAATTTATTGTGTTTGTGTGTGGGTGTATCACATACACACAAATAATATAAATCATGCAAGGGTTTAACATATGTGTGTCTTTGAGTGTGTTAAGTTTTCACGTACACACAATACATACATACACACATGGTACATATGTGAATGTGTCACAATAGTACGTATGGATCATGCATGGTGTGTGTGAGAGAGAGAGAGAGTGTTGAAAAATTAATTTTACACACATTACATACATTAGTACATATATATATATACACACATGTATACACACAAACATACATACATATTACATGTGTGAAAGTGTTACATATACACACAGTACATATGGATAATACATGTGTTTAACATAATGTTTTTGATAAAGAAGTAACAGATCTCCTGAGATGAATATGGTGACCCAACAATGATTATTCCAAATCAATCATTTATCTTGGTATGCCACATAGGTGGTAAGATAATATGTAAGTTAATATTAAAATTATGTAAACACTATCAATACTAGACATATGATCACTGTCACATATCATTACTTTTAATATATGTATAAAAAGTATATTATTCTTATAAAAATACACAAGAAAACATGCATAAAGAATTGTTTATAGTTAAGTAATTACTAATATCGCAAATCATTTTAGTGATTTATAATTAGTTTTAAAAAAATTAATTTTAAAAATGCAAATTATAATTTGCTCATACATTAAAATTGTATACATATATTTGAATTTTACACTATTTTAATTTAAAATGACATAGTGATATTAAAACATATTTTAAAGCAATTATAGCACATAATATATATATATAATGTATATTATATAGACATAGAAATTAAATCTATGCACATTTAACATTTTAACAAATATTTAATATACATTTACTTTTAACCTTAAACATAAATTTGCTTGGTTTAGGGTTTAAACCCTAAACACTAAGCCCCACAATTGGATGTTTTTAACACGTGTGTTGAGTATATAAATATTTCATGTGTGTATATGTAAGCCCTAGTGTAGACTGCGTGTAACGATAAATGCTTGGTTTGGGATTTAAATCGTAAACCCTAAACACAAAGCTAGATGCTAGACCCCTAACATTATTTATATTGTGATCCACTCATCGGGCGTGTGTATGTGTGTGCATATGGTTTCTACAGGTGTTTTTAATGCGTGTGCATGTATATGTAAATTTTTTATTTGTTTATATATGTGTGCAAAAGAAACATTGAAATAAAGTGAAAATAATAGTAATATACACACTATGAATATATTTTAAATGATACATAATAAATATATTGTTTTATCTATTGTATAATGATATATGCAAGTTGTAACTAAAATGGGCATGGCTATAGTCCCATTTCCTAATAATTAGCAATTTTAGCTATTTAATTAGCATTTTCTAATATTAAAGGAATATTCTTTAGAATATATGTTTGAAAATAGAATATTCTTTAGAATATTCTATTTTGTATTCTACCCTTTAATAAATTATAGCATTCATTGAACAAAAATTAATAACATTATAAAAGTAGAAGGTATTAAATTATATAATATATTGCCTAATATAACAATTAAGGAAGAGCATAAGAGGTACATTATATAAATATTGATGTTGTTATTAAAATATTAATATTTAAATATAACATTATTAATTAAAAATTTGTAGTAGTAATAATATATATATAAAATCCTATAATAATATAGTCAATCTTCCATATCATTTTTTAAATTTATATAGTTAAGTAAACAATTTGGTACTATTATTAAAGAGTTTATAATAATTATGAATATTAAATATATGATATTTTATAATTTTGTAATTGCTTTAAGCTTCAGAAAACATACATTCCCTTGCAGTTTTGTTAATCGTGACTTTATCAACGCTTCTTGACATCCACCCATATCGAATGGATTTAACATTTATAAAACATGCTGGGTCTTTTTGATTGGGAGACCATGTTTTCTCTAGGCATCCATTATATCTTTCGCTCTCCTTCTCGTGTCGCCTTTTTTGTGGTTTGAACCATGCAACCTTAACAATACTATTTTTTGTGATTACTTCAGGTGTGTCGATAATTTGACCCATCCAAATAGGCTGATTATATGACGCATCTGGAGTAATGAGAACCATCATTAGTTTTTGAAGATCCTGCAGCAATCAAAGTATGCTTTAGGTTTTTGGTTCCTTTGTCCAACAAAGTGTGGGGTTTGCACTTCCACATCACTACTGGCTTCTATGTCGTCTGTGCTCAGTGATGTCATTTCAATCTCCTCTCGCCACCTTGTTTTAGGCCAAAAAGGGTGTTGCAATTCTGTACTTGTGACAGTAGGCCCTTCCAACTCTCGAACAACAGTCTCCCAATAGTCGACCACATGCTTATATAGTTCTGAGTAACCAGTTGCCTTATCAGAATTCTTTGGCATCGATTTTTGAACCCATGCCACATATTTTTTGATGCCATCAATAATAACCTCTTGTTCCTTGAGCTGGGCACTCATAGGGTCTGGTTGTCCTTCTGGGAGAAGTGGCTTTCCATTCTCTCCACTTTTGAAGAGCATTAAGCCCTCTTTCGGTAACCACTCCTGCTCTGATGGCCGTAACTTGTACTGCATAATAGGTATACCATCTCGTATGGAGAAAAAGAATTGTAGCGGCACAAGGTGACCAACTAAAGAATCACCCCTCTTTTATATACTCCTTGAGAAATTTTTTGAAGTCTGGCACCTCAGTCACAAGCAAAGCACAACTTTTTTTGGAGATGCAATTTTCAAAAAGATTCATCATATGCGGTAAGGTAAGTGCACTTGTCCTTTTTGTAGAGTTGGAGACCTTGCTGAAGAACGCATCAATATCTTCATGAGTGTGACCAACCATAAGAAAACTGAGCGTGATTGTTTCAAACACACCTTTGGCAACAAGCATTGACAAGTATGCTAGCACATATCTAGAAAATAAAAGTAAGTATGAGCTTGAGAAACCCTTAAGTAAAATGATTTACCTATTTTTGTTCTCGCCTGCACAATTATCCATCTGTAAAAGCAAATGACGAAGAAGCTTATTTGATGTTGAGGACACATGTACACTATTTGAGCTAGATCCCTCCACTGAACCTGAACTCTCAACAGGGCCATCTGTTTTTTGTGCAGGTTGCTGACAATGCCTCTCATATTCCCAAGTAGCCTCAAGTGCAGACGTGTTCATGAGAGCATTATGTAAAGGTTGAAGGTGTTGTTTCTTCACTTTGAGATCACTGATAGGACTTGTCTGTGAGTGGGCTTCAAGGTTTCTGAAACACATGGCAACGACCCAATAGTGAAATTGGAGTCGCTAGACCAATGTGGAAGTGAAAAGTGTCCATATGACTCACAACCGTGTCCATGTGTTAGCACACCTGTCAATGAAATCGGAAGTTTCATGACATTTCCAAGGCACTTTGGTGTTGCAAGAGCTTTGGAATGCTGGTCTTTGAATGATCCATCTTGTCATGGATCAAGCACAGGTACTCTGATGGGCGTGACACAGAAAGCATGCGGTGTGCATAGTACTGAGACCGGCAAGTTTGTTGTGCAATCATGTGGGCCTCCATCTTCTTTTGAATGGAGTGATCTCCACCAAGGTTTTTGCACAAGCCTCTGCAGCCTTCAATGATGTACAAGTGTCACACTTGGAAAAGCTAGAGTGTTTTGCAATCTCCACATCCTTAAAATGAGTATTCCATATGTTGTTGAAGGTACCAGTGCAGATTGCTTGAGCCCCATCAACTGAGGCACTTGTTCACATGTTCACACAGCTTCAATTGAGTGTAGATTGAAGGCAAAACCTTGAGATTTTCCCTGACCCCTGCATTTGTGGTTCGGCATTTGTGAGGCATCCTGTCTGCATTTGCTTCCACAAAAGCCTTGAGTATCTCTATGGCTGCCATAATGTGAGAGCGGGTTTTGACCAAGCCAGTGTTCCCATGTACTGAGGTTCGCGCTCCATCTACCACTCATCCCTCCGACGGTAGAACGTGGTCTTTGGGATCCCGTATATACTGTACCAAGCTTTGAAGCAGATGGCCACCTTATTAAATACCATGGATGTACTCTGATAACCTGTGTCCGAGCCATTCCATCAATACACCCAGTTAGTGCAGCATATACAAACTCATGCCTTTGCTTTTGGGTGAGTACGAAAGACATGTCTACATTGGGTAATTTCATTCCGGTCTGCCATCTGACAACACTTCTTCTTGCACAGTCAATCGTGGAAATGCTCGTAACACTTTCGGAAGATGTAGGATCCATCTTACCCTCTTGCTGAAACTTGCAGGGGAAGATCTGCAACCCATGAATCGCCTTTTTCTTACAATAGGACCAATGCAAGGAACCTCTTCAAATATGAGTTGTTCTTCCGGGTTGTTATTATTGAAATCCAACCCAGAATATGTTGAACCATCTTGCCGTCTTAATTCAGATGTTCGCCACCTCACGAGGGATCCAGGATGCAAAGTGCCATTAGGTGAAACCTCTGTCACAACTACACCCACGAAGTCGGACCCTAGTTTCTCTTCTGACACTGCTTCCATTGGATTTATAGCTGTGATGATGCCTCTCCGACTCAATCTCATGAAGAAAGAGAATCACCTCATCCATCACAGCAGGCAAGCCATCATCTGGAAAACTCGTGCTACTGTTTGTTTGTGACTCTGCATATTCTGTGTCAGCCTTGACTTCATCCAAATTCCACAATACAGGAGAACCCTCCTCAAATTCCATTCCAGAACCTCAACATGCTTGAAAATGGTGTTCACCCATACGTACACACAAGATCCTTGGGCAATATTGTGACATGATGCATTATATCTCGAACTTCCACAGTTCCAGTGCCAACTATCTCGTTGTTCCGAAGAAGACATACTTTATCTCCAGTATTATTAACATATTGTCCTGCACATAAATAATTGTGTTATTTATGATATCTGTTTATGCAATATTTTAAGAAATCTAATTAGTTGCTTAATAATATGCATGTGCAATAATACATAATTATATTAAATAATATCTCATGTTTATTAATATAACTGATGGGCGGGATTAATCCCGCCGCAGACTCTACCCCTCGAGAGTCGGCGGGATTAATCCCGCCGCCGACTACCCCTTCGGAGAGAGTCGGCGGGATTAATCCCGCCGCGACTCCCCGAGAGGAAGAGCGGCGGGATTAATCCCCGCGCTCCCTCCGACGAGGAAGTCGGCGGGATTAATCCCGCCGCTCCTCCGACGGAAGTCCGGCGGGATTAATCCCGCCGCCGACTCCTCGGGAGAGTCGGCGGGATTAATCCCGCCGCATCTCCGACGAGGAAGGGCGGGATTAATCCCGCCCACCCTCGAGGAGAGGCGGCGGGATTAATCCCGCCACCTCTCGACGGAGAATAGGCGGCGGGATTAATCCCGCCCACAACTCTGACGACGGGGAATAGCGGCGGGATTAATCCCGCCCACAACTCTCTCCGAAACTATGATTTCAAAGAGATTCGGGATGAATTCTGCCCACAAAATTTAAAACAGGGAAGTAGTGGCGAGATTAATCCCGCTTCTCTGCCTCCTAAAATGGTTGGCGAGATTAATCGCCGACAACTCTTTCTAATAAATTCAAGTAAATCATTATCAGTTGAGAGAGTTATCGGCGGGATTAATCTCGCCGCTCTTTTTAAGAGGCGGAGAAGCATTGCCCGAACTAATTCTGCCATAGCTATGAAAGAGATGGTGGCGGGATTAATCCCGCCACCTCTTCAAAGAGGCGAAAAAAAATGGCCGGATTAATCCCCCGCCCCGGCTAACCGAGAATATTAAGTTAAAAGTATATTTAAACGGGATAAATCCCTAACAGAATATATTGTAATCCTAATGCATTCCTAAATCCCTAAATTCTAAAATTTAAGAGAGAATGTAAGAGAGTGAATCTTTATAAATATATCTAAATTTGTTTATAATACTTACTTGTAAACAGCACTGAAGGCGCCGTGCTTTCCTATAAACAATAGCACCCAATTTAATGTCGCTCCTGAGCTGATCACTAAGAAGAAAAAAGAAAATCTGAAGAGTGAAAATGAAGAAACCCTTGCCGGAGAAAGAACCAGATCTGAATTTGAGTGGGAAATTAAATGTATTTTCAAATTTACATGTCAGACTGATAATACTTATGTCAGAAATTCAAATTTTTGAAATAACAGAAAAGAAAATTTAAGATGAGTTGAAACAAATAACCGACAGTCTGACATATATACTCTCCAATTCCAATGAGTGTTTTAAAATTGCATTTAATGTCATTCAAGTGCTTCAAGCTGTTTAATATTACGAAATTTTTGTAATTATTCTACATTCTTAATATTCAAGTATATATTATTAAGTTTATATTATATATATATACACTAATACAATAAATAAATTGATATATTATTATGTATCATTTAAAATATATTCATAGTCTGTTTATTATTATTATTTTCTTAATTACTCGAGTAATTAATTTACATTTCCTACTATTAATGGGATATTCTTTGTTATTTTCTTAATATTCAAAGAATATTCCAATATTAAACATGATTATCATAATTAAATTAGTCTTATTCTTAATTATCTCAGTAATTATTCTACATTTGTATATATTAATGGGATTTTCTCAATTAATTTGTTATTATTTCAAGAATATTCTAGTGTTAAACCTTATTATCAATATTAAATTAATATATATTATTAAAACTATATATGGCTATATATTAGATAAAATCATATATTATTATGTATAATTTAAAATATGTTCATAGTGTGTATATTAATATTATTTTCTTAATTATTCGATGTTTGTTTTGCACATATTATATATAAACACAATCATAAATTTATATATACATGTGCACACGCATTAGAAGCACTTACTATGCACACACATGCACATTGCCCTAAACCAAACTTGAGAAATTATATGTTGCTTCTTTATTGAAAAACATCATGTTCAACGCATGTATGATCTATATGTACTCAGTGTGTGTGTATGTAACACATTGAATTTACACATGTAATATATATGTATGTCTGTGTGTATACACGTGTGTATGTATATATGTGTACTAATATAATATATGCAATGTGTACGATTTTCATTTGTTAACACTCTATCTCTTCTCTCATACATACACAGTGTCACCATGCATAATCCCTTCTCTCATACATACACACCATGCATGATCCATAATATGTACTGATGTTACAATATTATGTAATATGTATAATGTATATCTGTGTATAACACTCACTCCTCTCATACATAAACACCATGCATGATCCATCCTAACCCTAAACCCTAAACCCTACATTGAATTTACACATGTAATATGTATGTATGTCTGTGTGTATACACGTGTGTATGTATATGTGTATACTAATATATCCAATGTGTATGAATTTAATTTGTTAACACTCTCACTCTTCTCTCATACATACACACCATGCATGATCCATGTAAATATGTACTGTCTCTCTTTCTCAAACATACACACCATGCATGATCCATAATATGTATTGTCACTCTTCTCTCATACATACACACCATACATGATCTTGTACTCTGTCTCTCTAATATTAATATATACTAATATGTATGTATGTCTATGTGTATAATACTATGTGTGTATATATGTATCGCTGCATGTGAAACTTTAACACACTCATGGACACACACGTGTTAAACCCTTGCATGATATTTATTCTTGGGGTGTATGTGATACACCCACGCACACGCACACGCTGATAATATAATGAAAGAATATTCGTTTAGGGCGAATCTATAGTTTATTCTTTTTAGGGTTTAAGTATATTCTCAAAAAAAATATTCGATTAGGGTTAATATATATTCTATTCCTTTTAGGGTTTTGGTATATTCCTAGGGTTTGTAAGGCGGCGGCAGCGGTGGCGGCGAAATCTCCTTCTCTCTCTCACACAGGTGAGATCTCTCTCTCTCTCTCTCTCACACGCACACTCTGCGTTTATTTGTGATATTTATTTATTACATATATATTTATATGTGTGTGTATCTTAATAATATAATTTAGATCTCTATTTTTCGCACACACACGCACACTTGTATACATATATACACATAGATATATATATATATATATATATATAATATATATATATATATATATATCTGTATATATATCTCCTCTCTCTCTTCTTCTCTATAGATCTCTATCTCTTGCACACACACGCACACTCGTATACATATACACACACAGATATATATATATATATTCTATTTATTTATCTATATATATGTGTGTGTGTGTATCTGTATAATTTTATTGATTTGTTAATTTTATCTCTCGCACACACACGCACACTCCTGTATATATATGTGTGTGTGTGTTTGTTTATTTGTATGATTTTATTTGTTTCACACACGCATACACACGATATACATATATATATATATATATATATACTTATGTATACATACATATATTAGTGTACCAGTATCTGTATAATTTTATTTATTTATCTATCTCTCGCACACACACGCGTATATACATATACAATGTGTGTGTGTTGTATCTATATAATTTTATCTGATTTGACTATCTCTGGCACACACACGCACTCTCCTACACACACATATACATATATATATTTGTGTGTGTGTGTGTTTAGCGGCGAGATTAATCCCGCCGCATACGCATGCCCTGCGCGGAATCGGGCGGGATTAATCCCACGCCATTGGCCTGCCTGAAGGGCCTAGGCGGCGGGATTAATCCCGCCGAATTCCGCACAGGGCATTGGCGTCCGGCGGGATTAATCCCGCTGCGTACGCATGCCCTGCGCGGAATCGGGCGAGATTTATCTCGCCGCCATTGGCCTGCCTGAAGGGCCTAGGCGGTGGGATTAATCTCGCCGCCCTGCGCGGAATCCGGCGGGATTAATCCCGCCGCCCTGGCCCTTCACTCGGGCCCTAGGCGGCGGGATTAATCCGCCGGATTCCGGTAGGGCATTGGCGTCCAACGGGATTAATCCTGCCGCCTAGGGCCCAAGTGAAGGGCCGGGGCGGCAGGATTAATCCCGCTGCCTTGCACGGAATCGGGCGGATTAATCCCGCCACCAAAGGCCTACCTAAAGGGCCTAGGCGGCGGGATTAATTCCGCCCGATTTTGAGTAGGGAATTGGCGTCCGGCGGGATTAATCCGCCGCATAGGGACCGAGTGAAGGCCCTGGGCGGCGGGATTAATCCCGCTGAGCCTTCAATGCCTGTTGGAGGAATGAATCCCGCCACCCTTCCTTTTTTTCTCCATTGGTGAGTCAGACCAATCCCAAACGTTTCTGTCTGAGACGTAGAAGGTTTACAACATACTAATGGAGAGAACGGGGAAGGGTGGGGAAATTCATTTAACCATCCCTTACATGGTGGGCGAGATTAATCCCGCCTCCTTTCTAGAGTCACTGAAGGGGTGTGCCAAATAAATCCTGCCCAGTTCTCTCTGAGACCGAGAAGGGTGGCAAGATTAATTCCGCACTCCCGTTCAAGGCCTCCAGAAAGATGGCGAGATTAATCCCGCCCACTCTTTCAGAGGCATTGAAGGGTGGCGAGATTAATCTTGCCGCACCTTCCATGTGAATATATATGTGTATTAGTATATATAAGTTGCATATCTCATTTTATTTACTTTTATCATCTTATCATAATATTTCAAGTAAAAGCTAGGAAACTATGTAAAACTGTCCAGAGCTCACATTTGTGGTGGTTCTAAAACAAAATGTTATTTTTCTTTTTGCACTAGCACAAATGTGAGCTTTGGACAGTTAATTCTGTCCACTTCTCTCTGTGTATTATTTTTGTATATTCGGGTTTATACAAGTGTGTGTGCGTTTTATATGATTTGTATTCATAGTATATTATTTTGCAGAAAGACGATTTAATTAAACAAGGAGATCGAGTCATTAGTATGGAGTCGTTGTCAAATTCTGGGTAAGAATTAAAATAAATCTGTTATACTCGGATACTTGAACTAATCATTTTTGTATTCAGATGTGGAATTGAGGTGACATTAAAGACGAGAGCAGGAGAAGAGATGGGCAGGGATTCTGGAATCAACTTGGCCATATTTCAAACTAAACGGGAAGCGCATTGGAACAACCATGGTTGCTGTCAACTAACCTTTGTCACATCGCATGGACAAGCAAAACAATGGAAAGTGGGTGTGCTAGTCAAGCATCCGAAAGCATGTTGTGAACCCAGATTGAACGATGCTCGGCACAATGCCTTGTTCCATCCAATGTCACGTTCTCGGATCCAGAGGGTCGCCAGTTACAACATTAATTTCGGGTGGTTTTGTCGACTTGTGGATAATGACGTTCACGTGTTCACTAATGATGTTGACCTTGGAGTTCTTCTTCAACTCAACGAAAGCCCATCTATGGAGGGGATCATCTGGATGTCTACTTCGAAGATCTTTAGACCATCGAGTAGGTGTATTGTCAGGAGATATTGCTCACAATACAGAAATCAGCAAGTGGAGCAATCGTCCCTCTTCACATTTGAAGAAGAACACAGCGACATCATAAGGAGATTGAGAGGGTGGCTGGTCTCAGGTTCTTTACAGATCACGTTCAATTTGCTTAGAATTTCGGGAGCTGGAAGAGTGTGCCGAGAACACTAGAACAGCATCATCGGGGATCACACATGTTGATTCGGATCGTAAAGAAAATCAATCGTTTTGTCAGCTGCACCTGTGGCTCCATGCTGCAATAAGCCACAAGGAAATGATGTTGGATGATAGATTTACCAGTGTAGGGTTAAATATTGCAGCGTCAACCCAAACTTCAATTACAGGCCACTCAACCAGGAACGTGTAGCTGAGCTCATGGAGAAGATGAAGGACGACAATTCTTACCGTTCCACATAATGCTGTTTTGTGCGCATACTACGAGAGAACAAAGGCGCTGACAAAGTGTGGATCACAACACCAGAACAAATGAGGAAATTCAGACGGAGAATAGAAAATCTATCAAGTACTACATCATTAGTGGCCAGCACACAATAACGGCAGCCCAACGACTTCTCGACGAACACAACAAAGGAACGATGGCAACAAAACTTTCCGAGCATACCCGTGAGAAGCTGACAAAAAGATCGGCGTTTTTAGCGAAGCCGAATCTCACAATCGAGCAGTACCATAAGTTATCGGCGGAATGGGACGCTGCAGACACCAACCACTACAACAGCAAAATATGGGAGAAGTTCAAACACACGCGAGCCGTGTGGGAATCTCTTCAGCGACCACAAAGAGCTACCGCAGGGAATACACAATCTGCGGATACCGGGTAAGCAAATTGTTTGGGCGGGATTTATCTCGCCGGTATATTAATCTGTCTTTTTCCTCAGAGAGTTGAAGAAATTTAGCAGTTGATTTTGCCCAGGTGGGCGGGAAGGAAACATCCTTTTGATGATGTTGATTTCTTGTCCGAGATAGGATCTTTGCCAAATGGTTGGGGATTATGGAATCCTTTTGCAAAAGGAACACTGAAGAAGAAGCAAGTGAAGGGAGCCCTCAGAGAAGTCTGCAAAGAAACCCAGTAAGACGCCGAAGGCTAAGTCTGTTCAATCTATAAAGGATGTAGACAACGATTTCAAGCTCACATGGTTGAAGCCTTTAAATGGAACAACGATGGAGGAGATGGAAGTCTTGGCTGATTTGGTGATGATGGCAAATTACAATTAACAACAGCAGCCCACCTCTCCTTTTCATCTCAAGGCAATGGAGTTGAAGACGGTCAGGCACTTCAAGGAGTGGTTGGGAATACACTGCCACAAACTGGGTTGGACCTCGGCTTCAACATACGAAGAGGTCAGCAAATATTTGCATGTGACAAACGATGATATGCTTGTCGAATGGGTGAATCAATCGGAAGATCTAGGCAAGAATCTATTGCACGCCAACGCCAAAAGGAGAACATTGGATGACGCCTTCTCTTATGGCAGTCCTTCAGCAGCGGAGAACCGAAGTTGAACCTTATAAAGGAGGATGCTACGAATCACGACAAGCCCTACAGATGTTTGTTTTGGATTCGGAGACTTTATGGGGTACATCACTGCTTGTAGGAAACCGTTTCAATTGTTCGTGATGGATCGGCGGGTGTCAAAAAATCCTTCGACAGACAGGACACTAGAGGATTTGGTGGAGAAACTTAGCCGTGCAAGCATGTACAAAGAAGGTATTTATTATTGAATTCATACTTGCACTCTTGACTGATATCTACGTTTTCAGGTATTTATTTCTTGATTCTTGCTCATGTCACCGATACCTTTGCCTTCCTTGCCAAGAGGAATAAACATCGTTGGACAGGATTTTATATGAATGATGCTGATCCGAAGTGCATTGATTCGGTTGTTCACTTGGTTGTTAGGAATGCGCCAAACATTTCAAACTTCCAAATGACTGGCCAGGCATCTGTTTGCACTCCAACGGCCCTGAACCTCCATCCGATACACCGATAGGTAGAGTGACGTATTCGGCAATGTACGTTATCCAAACATTACAAGTCAAGCGGCACGGAGCATCGTCAACTTGATCAGGGGTCCTCACAGTGATGCGTGGGTTTTTGACTACTGCACTAGGGGGTCCGTCTTGAAGGAGTGTTACCTTCGGCATACATGTGTATTTGCCGTTGAAAAGGATAAGACCATGGTTGAGGACCTGAACAAGTGGATAGATAGGTTCTCAACTGACTACCCCAACGAATCCATAAAGGAGTATTTGAGAAAGTTCCCTCCAGATAAGTGCGATAGCTCTGAAGACGAATCTGGTTCAATGTCGGAGTCTGAGGACGAACTTCAATCAGATATTAGACCGGAAGTTATCTCGAGGAGTACAGAACATTCGCACACTCCATTACCCATGGAAACATCAATAGAAGATGCAGAAGATCTTGAACCATCTCACAAGCGGCTTAGACCTTCTTCGCCTCACTCAGAAGGTAATAGCGAAGAAGAATTGTTAATGAATGTTAGAGTGACGAATAGTTGTAAATGAGTGTAACATAAGGCATTTTTGTATATTTTTTTATATTTGTACAGAAAATAAATTCTCAAGGATTAATGAAGCTTTTAGTTCAAACATGGGTCACACATTAACAAGGTAAATAATATACCTTGATAATTTTAAGGTCAGCTAATTATCATTTTGCAGATGTAATGAAACAATTGAGAACATGGATTTTCAGCATTGGCATGAGGTAAGAGAGGGGTTTGGCGACAATTTCTTGTGCCACATGTCAGAATGACAGAGTTCATGCAGGAAATGGATAATAATGCAGCTCAAAACATCGTTACCATGGGGGCCACTTCAGTTTTTTCATCATCATTTTTATTGGCTTCAGTTCCGAAATCAATTTCTTCAGCGCATGCAATATCTGAATCTTGTAAGGATGATGTACAATTAAATGATGAAGGGATAGGCAACGAGATAGTGGCAACGGATAAATGTGAAAGGGAGCAAACAAGTGATTTGCAAAGTATTCAAGAGGCAACGCTATCTCATGTTACTCATGGCCATATTGTGTTGTTGGATGTCAATGGTGTTCTGCTTCATCGACAAAGGCCCGAGGATAGGAAAAAAGAAATCAAACAAGGAGATTTCATTCCTTGTCATGGTAAATTTCGATATGATATTATTTTTCGTCCAGGGTTGGATCGTCTCTTTCAAAAGCTTAAGGAGATGGGTGTCACGACACACGTACTAGGTCTGGAGCGTGGTTAGGTGTCATCCTGATCAATGTGGCCTTTTGGTCCAAAGTCACGCCTACTACTCCAGAGGTAGGGGGTTCAAATCCCTGGAACGTGACAGATTGATCAGGATAACCTAGGTCAACAAAAACCTACGCAATTCGTAATAGGGTTGGGGGCCCTTAGTATGTGTTGACACCTTGGCCCGGGCTAGTGGTCATTCTGACCTCCCCTGGCCTACTGGTATCCCAGTAGTTCCACCGAGAAAGGGGCCGAGGGGAGGTGTGTCACGACACACGTACTAGGTCTGGAGCCTGGTTAGGTGTCATCCTGATCAATGTGGCCTTTTGGAGCCTGGTTAGGTGTCATCCTGATCAATGTGGCCTTTTGGTCCAAAGTGATTTGCGCTTGTGGGATTTGGTCATGCATGCAGATTCATAACTTAACACCTACTACTCCAGAGGTAGGGGTTCAAATCCCTGGAACGTGACAATGGGTGCGCTTGTGGGGATTTGGTCATGGATGCAGATTCATAACTTAACACCACTCTTGAATTTGCTTAAGAAACATTGTAGTATTGCAGAAGAGGGTGATTCGTAAAGATTGAATTTTTGACCAGCGAATGTGTTATAAACTTTCGAATTTCACAATATAAGAAAGGAAAGCAAGCCATACTTCTTCAAGAATGAAAGAATAATTGGGACTCATGGGGAGATCAGTCGCTTAAGGATAATGAAGAATGCACATATCACATTCTTGAATAATTGGGACTCATGGGGAGATCAGTCGCTTAAGGATAATGAAGAATGCACATATCTTAGTAGTAGACGACTCTCCTCAGAAGGCTATGCTCAACCAAAACATTGCTTGTATTCATCCAATCACTTTCAATCCATATTCTGATACTGATATCATGGATGAGCTAGTGAACTACTTGGATACGTGCCTCAGAAAGAAGAATCTCAAAAATTTTTGTGAGCAATATCCACCGTATCATACATTTCCTAAAGCTTTTCTTTCTCGTGATTTTGAATTTTATATAAAATGAAGGATAACAACCGGGCGCTTTATAATATTATTCTTAAGGAACGTCATTCTTTAGATGAGCCTTTATGCAGACCTGGTCTTATTACATCTTATTATTAACAAGGATGGATTTAGACAAAATGAGGAAATTTCTCTGTATGGTTAGGAAGAAAGTATTTATAAATAAATTAACATGTTGATAAGGAAATGATTTTATTTGTAATTATGTTTGATAGTATTTCTTCATTATTGTAAACTATTTTTAGAATAATATGAATATTCTAAGATAGTTTAGGAATATTCCTTACTAAGTAAGGTTATTGAATGATTAATTAATTAATTAGTTAATATTTAAGGCTTAATTACATATTAATTAAATGATTAATTAATAATTAAAACTTAAGTATTAATTAGTAATTTATTTTATATTCCCATTTTCACGTATCATGCCCACTTTAGTTACAACGTGCATATATATAATTATAATAATATATACTAATTTAATATTGATAATAAGGTTTAATATTGGAATAAATATTATATACAAATGTAAAATAATTATTCGAATTTCATATAATTATATAATTTAAATCACTTACTAATGTTAAATGCATTAAATATAATTTCAAAAAGCATTGAAATTGTGTGCAATATTGTTAGAGAGACGGTCACTTATATTAATTTATCTTAAATTTCTTTATTATATCAAAATGTCAGAAATTTTGAATTCTGACATAACTATTGTTAGTCTAACATGTAAATTTAAAAACACTTTTAATTTTCCACTTAAATCCATATCTATATCTCTTACAAGGGTTTTTTTTTATTTAAAACATTTTTTCTCTTTAAATCTCCTCTTTCCATAGTAATGTTTAAATTAAAAAGCAACACTAAATTGGGTGTTATCGTTTATAAAAAAAACATGGTGCCCTTTGTGCTGTTTACAAGTGTTATAAATAAATTTAAAACTACTTTTAAAAACTCACTTTCTTACACTCTATATTAAATAAAAAATTAGGGTTTACATAAATAAATTTATTTTTCTTTAAAAATGCATAGTACTTATACGATTAGGAATCCATTAAGATTATACTAGAATCCGTTAAAAATTTATCTCATTCACACATCCCCTTTAACCTAGAATTCTCAATTAGTCAAGCTCTTAAAGAGAATAGGGAAGGGGTGGCGGGATTAATATGTACTATGTGTGTATGTATGGAATGTGTGTACATGAAAACTTAACACACTCACAGACACACATATGTTAACCCCTGCATGATTTATATTATTTGTGTGTATGTGATACACTCACACACCTACACACAAACACAATAAACTTGGGTTTGTGAGAGCTCAGAATATAGAAATGTGTATATCCATTAGTTCAAAATCCTAACTTATATACAAGAGCGAGTGGTTCAGATTGAATCCAATCCGACGGCTATTAAAATCCACTACGCTAATAATAGTATGTGCACATGCAGCCGTTACACGTGGATCTTACATCATCCCCTAGGATGTAAGCTGGTTAGGGTTCTCTTGTAGATGGCCTGGATCTGGAGGACATCAGGAGGAGGCACTGGTGGATTTATAGGTAGTAGAACTTGTTTCCATTGCACAAATACTTCAACTGTTGCACATGTACAATCTCCAGAGGATTGGGTTAAATGTTGTGCCGAACCTCATAAAACTTATGGCCCTACTTGCCGTAACACTCAATACAGTCCTTTCCACTGAGGAAGGAGACTCTTAGCTAAACCACGTACTATAAACTTGGAAAAACAAACCAACACCAGTTCATCAACCTTGTACTCCGCAAGAGGATGATGGTGTAAGTTGTAGCGTTGTTGTTGTCCTACTTGTACGTGGCCCAAGTGTTCTGCTGACTCTGCACAAACCAATGGAAGAATGCTCATCAGATACCGATCCCACGACCTAGCATCAGCAGTTCACGGTAATCGAAAAGGCAAACCCAACTCCGTTGGCAATACTGGGTCATGACCATACAAGAGCTTATATGGGAAAGTACCAACAGAACTTTGTACTCTAGTGACATAAGCACATCGGAGAGACGGCAGATAACCATCCCAATCCGAATGTTGAAAGTTCACATACATCGCAATCATCTCCTTGAAGGTTCTAACGAGCTGTTCCACTAAACCATCTATCTGAGGATGATAAGCACTTGTAAAAGTGTGGTGTATCTCTAGTTGAGACATTAAAACATGAAATGCCTTAGCCATAAATGTAGGACCATTATCCGAGAGAATTCGCTCCGAACAAGAATGCTGAAATACAACCGATTAAGGAGAATCTGACCAACAACAGAAGTAGTCGCATTAGCAAGAGCACCAACTTCTACCCAACGAGTTAGATAATCAAAAGCAATAATAATGTACTCGTTGCCAGCAGTTGACCGCGAAAAAGGTCCCATCAAATCAAATGCCACCAACTCAAACGGACGAGAAACTGCAATTGACTCCAACCGTCCTTCTGAAGCACATGGGGGAGTATTGCGAGCTTGGCACCACACACAGCTACGCACATACGTAATCACATCTCCTCGTAACTTCAGCCAATAGAAAGATCTGTGCAGCTTCTCCAACACACGACGATGTCCCATGTGCCTGCCAAGAATAGAAGAGTCATGGTAAGCATGGAGGAAGCATGGAATGAAAATTAAAGGCACCACCAACCGCAAAGGATCATCTGGATCAGTCCCTACAAAATAAAAAAGGTTGTCTAGAAGGCGATATTGCGAATGTAAATACCTAAAAGGCAAGTCATCAGCAAGTGATGTCGGATTCTCAAATCCATCATGAAACCTTTGAATCCACGGCTCAACCTTTTGAGCTTCCAAACCTCATCCAAAGACGGCAAATCTAACTCTGCATCTGCGGACACTGAACGTCAAGCACAGCAACTGTTGATGGTACGGAATCTTCGTCCAAAAAGTTCATTGAAGCTGGAACAATTGGTTCCTCTGGGGCAACAAAAGAGAGAGAAGGTGGAAGAGGAGCTCGAGAAAGAGCATCAATATCATCCATGGAACTTCCTAGGCGATGAACAACTTCAAAGTCGTAAATTTGAAGTTTCAAGGTCCACCGAGCAATACGACCAATCAAATTCTTTCGTTTCAACAACGAAGTGATTGATGCATGATCACCTTCCAATAACGTCCACAAACCATGCAAGTAGGCATGGAGCTTCTCAAAACCCCAAACTACTGCTAGACAGTCCTTTTCTGTCGTAGAGTAGTTCACCTCTACTGGCTACAATGTATAGCTGATGTACGCAATGGATGTCGTTGGCCAGGAACACTCATACTCTCCTGCATCAATACGCCCCCGAGGCCAATGTCAGAAGCATCTACACATAAGATAAAAGGACAGGTGTAATCCGGGTACACCAAAACTGGAGGAGTCGTCAACAACTCTTTGAGATCTGCAAATGCCTACTTGCAATCCTTAGACCAAACAAAAGAAGTCATTAACGACTTCAACAATGCCCGCAACGGTGCAGTACGATCTGAACGATGATCACAAAACGACCCAAATATTGTACCTTGCCAAGAAAGTGTTGAACATCATTCACACACTTTGGTGTAGGAAACTTCAAAACTGCAACTAATTTGTCAGGATCAACTTGCAAACCTTTGAAATGCGATAACCCAGATAAGTGGTGTCCTTTGATCCAAACACACACTTAGATGTCTTCAACTTCAAACCAACTTCATGCAGCTGATCCAAAACCTTACATCATCAACATGCTCCTCCCACGTTCCATCCGAATGGATCAAAACATTATCGATAAAATCAGCAATCACATCCGGCATGTTGCAAAGAACCTCGTCCATCATACACTAAAAAGTTGCTGAAGCATTGCTCAAACCGAAAGGCATCACCAAGAACTCGTACAGGCCAAATGGTGTCTGAAAAGCAGTCTTGGGAATGTCCATGTCAGCCATCGAAAACTTGCCAATATCCAAAGGCGAGAACTAACTTGGTGAACCAACGGCTCCGCCCAGTCGATCCAAAAGGTCTGCAGTATGAGGAAGTGGGTACACATCTAAGATGGTTACCTCATTTAATGGGTGATAGTCAATGCAGAATCGACCATCAGGCTTCGTCACAAAATGAGGTTCGCATGCCCAAGGACTTCGAGATTTCCGAATAACACCCTTCTCCAACATCTCTTTGACATTTACTCATAAGATCTTGAGCTCCTTTGGTGACCGACGCTGAACAGGTACCTTGATTAGCTAGCATTCTAGTTGGAATAGGGTGGCGTGTCGCAATCTTGACCCATATAACAAGTCGAAGTTGAAAAGTTAGCAATACTCCTTCTTGAGTTGATCAACAACTGCAACACGACGATCATCTGATGGGTCTAGAGAAGAAAAGGAAGAGCATGAAGGGAAAATGGTTGGAAGTAGGGGTGAGAAAAAGTGATGGAAGCAAAGGTGGAAGCAGATGGACGAAGTGGAATAGAAGTAAGAGAAATGAAAGAAAAACGAGGAAGAGTCAAACAGGGGGGAGACTTTTCAAAGTCACACTTGGCATGATTGCAAGTCAACCAATCCATACCAAGGATAAGGTGAAAAGCTTGATTTGGCACCACCCATAAAAATTGAAGCTCATGCTCATGATCGTCCACATGAACAACAATGTCAACTTCATCTCACGAACAAGCATGAGTGTGTCCGTTGCCATACAGAATGAAGACTGGTTCTACCGCACAACGCAAATGAAGGCTGCAATGTGTAGCAACAGATTGAAAAATTGAGGACAAACTTGAACCTGTATCCACCAACACTGAAAGGAATAGAACGTGGCATGTGATTAAATCGAGCTTGAAAAGTGAAGACCAGACGATTTGGTGCCGAGTGAACCCCTTGATGATACTCCCAAAAGAAAGACGGAGGGGTCACTAATTTATTCGCACGGACCCTCCTTTACTTGTGCGATTCATCGTTTCCCGGAAGATCCACCACATCAAACCTTCCACTGTAGCAGCACCAACCGGACGTTGTTAACGCCATGGCCTCCACCCTGGAAATGTGTGACGCCAATCGGGAAACCGTTGACAACGCTGATACGTGTGTTCAACCTCATCACATGCCCAACAACGAACTGCACATCCACGTCCTTGTCCATGGGCCCAACCTTGTGCTGGTACACGAGCGGCAATAGCCTCAATCTCCATCGGAGCAGTTGCATCCCCAACATGAAGTGGAACGAGAGCACGTGAAGGTGCAAGTGGGAGAGGTGATGACTCATAATGTTGTGCCAGCCTCAAAGCATCGTCAAGAGTCACTGGAGTTAGTGCATGCACAAGCCCCACGACGTCTTGACGAAGTGCTGGCCACAACATACCTAACTTGATGCGTTCTGATATGTTAGATTTTGCACGCAGCAAAAGGCTTTGAAAGTGAATGCCAAACTGCATCATCGACTCAGATGGCTCCTGGAATACGATGCAACTGCTAAAAAGCATCGTCATAGTCGTCCGCATGCCCAAATGCATGTTTGAAGAATATACTCCAATCTCCATGAGTTGCAATCTAGACCATTGTACCATTGCAACACCGTCCCTTGAAGACAAGTAGGAAACTCACACAAACACTGAGCACCGTCCCATGAATGATATGTGGCAACCACAGTGAAGTGGTCAAACCAATGGCACACATCATCTCCAGGATTTCCGCAAAAGAAATCCGGCCGAACGCGGGGGTTTGCAACATGAGCAGGAGGAGTACCCTGGGCTGTGAATGTTGCCATCAGCTGAGAGTGATTATTCAATTGCATACGCATGGCATCCAACAATTGCATGAGTAATTGCTCCACAGACAAAGAATTTGCATGTTGTGAATCCATGAACAAAGAAAAGAAAAATCTACAAGAAAAAAATAGATCTAGATAATGGAAAAGCTAGATCTAAGAAGACAAAGAAAATCAATAAAGAAACAAATTCGAGCACTCCGTAGGGACAATTAGAGGTGCCTTTCACCTCCACCAATGTGAGAGCTCGAATATAGAAATGTGTATATCCATTAGTTCAGAAACCCTAACTTATACAAGAGCAAGTGGTTCAAATTGAATCCAATCCGATGGCTATCAAAATCCACTACGGTAATAATAGTATGTGCACATGCATCCGTACACGTGGATCTTACAAGTTTATATATATTATTGTTTAGGGTTTAAGGTATATTCTTAGGGTTTCAAGGTAGTGGAGGAGAGGTGGCAAAAGATTTGAGAACAATGGCATCACAGATTCATAAATCCACTCTCACAAGAAGGCCAGAAAGTGTGGTGGTGTAAGAAGATGCGGCGATGCAAATAGGGTTTAAAGGCGGCGGTGTAGCAAGGTTAAATCTCTCTCTCATACACACACTCTTGTATATACATACATATATATGTGTGTGTATTTGTATTATTTAATTTATTTATTTATCTCTTGCACACACCCCCTCCCCCTATATACATATATAATATATGTTTATAATTTATTTATCTATCTCTCGCACACTATACATACATTATATATATGTGTGTGTGTGTGTATTTGTATACTATAGTTTATTTATCTATCTCTTGCACACACCTGTATATACATATACATATATATATGTGTGTGTGTATCTATATTATATTTTATTTATCCATCTCTTGCGCACACACGCACGCTCCTGTATATACATATACATATATATGTGTGTGTGTCTGTAAAATTTAATTTATTTATCTATCTCTCGCACACATACGCACACTCCTGTATATACATATACATATATAGGTGTTTATCTGTATAATTAATATATTTATCTATCTCTTGCAGACACACGCACACTCATGTATATACATATACATATATATATATGTGTGTATTTGTATACTATCTGTATAATTTTATTTATTTATGTATCTCTCTCACGACACACACACACCTATATTTACATATACATATATATGTGTATATTTGTATAATTATTTATTTATTTATTTTACACACAACACTCAAACTGTATGTGTATGTACCTGTGTATTTGTATATATATAATAACTTTATCTCTCTCAAACACTACTCTTGAATGTATATGTATGTGTGTATTTGTATATATGTAATTTCTTTATCTCTCTCTCACACACACAACTGTATATATACATGTTTATCTATATTTTATAAGTTCTTTATATTTCTCTTTTTATCACACACACACACATGCTTGAGGCAAAGAAGTGGTGACGGAATTAATCCTATCACCCCTTCCCTGCCTAGTGGGTGGGATTAATCCCACCCACCACTCTCTGAGACAGAGAAGGGTGGCTGGATTAATCCTACCACCCTTCCCTGCCTCTTATAAGGGTGGCCAGATTAATCTTGCCACCCCTTCCTTGCCTCCTAAAAGGGTGGCTGGATTAATCTCGCCACCCCTTGCCTTCTAGAAGGGGTGGCCGGATTAATCCCCCCCTTTCCCACCACTCTCTAAGATGGAGAAGGGTAGCGAGATTAATCCCACCACACTATATATGAATGTATCTGCATATTAGTATATATAAGTTCTTTATCTCTTTCTTGTACATGTGTACATATAATTTCTTCATCTCTCTTTCACACACACACATTCTAGGAGGCATGGTTGTGGTGGCAGGATTAATCCTGCCACCCCTTCCTTGCCTCCTAAAATGGTGGGTGAAATTAATCCTGTCAACTTCTCTCTTAGATGGAAAAGGGTGGCGGGATTGTATGTAAATGTAATTGTGTAGAAGTATATATAAGTTATTTATCTTTTTACATGTAGTGTATCTATATATTATAATTCATTTATCTCTCTTTCTCACACACACATGTTATATATATGTATGTATATGTATATTACAATTTCTATATATCTCTCTCTCACACACATAAATTCAAGGAGATAGGGAAGCGGTGGCGGGATTAATCCTGCCACCCCTTCCCTGCCTCTTAGAAATGGTGGGCGAGATTAATCTCGCAATCATGTATGTGAATGTACTTGTGTATTAGTATATATAAGTGCTTATCTCCTCTTATTACTTCTATAATCTTATTATAATATTTTGAGTGAAACCCAATAAATCCTGTAAAACTGTCCAAAACTCACATTTGTGATGGTGCTAAAACCGAATGATGTGCGTTTTTTGCACTATCATAAACGTGAACTTTAGACACTTAATCCTGCCCACTTCTCTTTGAGACGACGAAGGGTGTATGTGAATGTACTAGTGTATTAATATATATAAGTTTTTTTATCTCTCTCTCTCACACACACACATTTATATATGTACATGTTTATTTATATATTATAATTCCTCCTGTTTTTAGGCCTGGCGAGATTAATCGATTATTCTTCTAATTGGGCTTGGCGAGATTAATCCACCATCTAATTAGTCTGACCATTTTAGAGAAAAATATTTATAAACCCTGTAAAGTTTTAATAGTGTATTTGTATATTCAAGTTTATATAAGTGTGTGTGCATTTTTATAAAATTGTATTCATACTGTAATACTGTGCAGAAAGGCGGCTTAATCAAACAAAATGATTCAGCCATTAGTATGGAATCGTTTTCAGATTCTAGGTAAGAACTAAAATAAAATCTTATATACTCGGACATCGAGAACTTATGATTTTTATATTCACATGTGGTATTGAGGTGACATTAAAGACAAGAGGAGGAAATAAGATGGGCATGGGGATTCTGGAATTGACTTGGCCATATTTTAAAATAAATAAGAAGCGCATTGGATCAATTATGATTGCTATCAAATTAATCTCTGTCACATCATGTGGACAAACAAAACAATGGAAAGTAGATTCAATAATCAGGCATCCGAGGGTAGGTTGCAAACCGAGATTGAACGATGCTCAAAATATATATCTCATTTCATCTAATGTAACATTCTCAGATCTGGAGGAGGTCAGATACGACTTGAACCTCGAGTGGTTGTGCCGGCTTGTTGATTACAACGTTCATGTTTTCACTAATGATGTCAAGCGTGGAAATCTTCTTCAATTAAACGAAAGCCCATCTATGGAGGGTATATGGCTAGATGTCTTCTTTGAGGATCTGAATACCCATCGAGTAGGTGTATTCATAGCAGATATTTCTTCACAATAAAGAAGATTCAAATGAAGCAATCGTCTTAACTGTTATTGAAGAAGAACACAACAACATTATTAGGGAGATTGAGAGGGTAGCTTAGTCCCAAGTTCTTTACTGATCATGTTCATTTTGCTTGGGAATCTTTAGAGGCTGGAAGAATGTGTCAAGAACACTAGAACAACTGTAGTCGGGGCTCACACATCTTGATTATGACCATAAAAGAAAGTCTCATGTCATTCTGTCAGTTGCACCAGTGACATCCCATGCTACAATAAGTCATAAGTAAATGATGTTGGATGACAAGATTTACGAGTGTGGGGTTAAGTATTGTAGTATTAACCCTAACTTCAATTATAGGCCACTCAACCAAGAACATGTAGTTGAGCTCATGGAGAAGATGAAGGACGACAATTTTTACACCATTCTACATAATGCCGTTTTGTGCCCATACTATGAAAGAAAGAAAGGGACTAAGATAGTATGGGTGACAACACCATAACAAATCGCAAAGATCCAGATGGAGTGTAAAAAATCAATAAAGTACTACATCATTAGTACCAACACATTATAATGGCAGCCCGATGACTCCCAGATGAACACAATAAGAAAATGATGGTAATGAAACTTTTCGAGCATACCCATGAGAAGCTGACAAAAAGATTGACTTTTTTAACTAAGCCAAATCTCATAACCGAGCAGTACCATAAGCTATTTGTAGAGTGGGACGCTACAAACACCAACCACTACAACAACAAATATGGGAGAAGTTCAAACATAAGCGATCCATGTGGATAACTCTTGGGTGGCTACAAAAAGCTATTGCAAGGAGAAAACAAAGTGCAGAATACAGAGTAAGAAAATTCTTGGCAGGATTTATCTCGCCAGTATATTAATTTTTTAATTATTCCATATGTAAAGAGCCAAAGAAATTGCAACAGTTGATTTTGCCCAGGTGGGCATGAAGAAAACATCCTTCATATTATGCTGATTTCTTGTCTCGAGGACAAGGTCTTCGATAAATGGGTGGGGATCATGGAATCGTTTGCAAAAGGAACACTAAAAAAAAAGCAAATAAGTGAAGAGGAGCCCTCAGAGAAGTCTGCAAAAAAACCTAGTAAGATGCTCAAGGCTAAGTTTGTCCAACCTATGAAAGATGTAGACAACAACTTTAAGCTCACATGGTTGAAGCCTCTGAACAGAACCACAGTAGAGGAGATGGATATGTTAGCTAATTTGGTGGCTGATGGTAAACTACAATTTAACAACAACAACCCCACCTCTCCTTTTCATCTCAAAGCAATGGAGCTAAAAACGATCAAACACTTTAAAGAATATACTGACATAAACTGGGTTGGACCTCGGCTCCAACATACAAAGGTCAGTAAATATTTGTAGGTGACAAACAATGATATGTTTGTCGGGTAAACCAATTGGAAGATATGGGCAAGAATCTATTGCATGCCAACACGAGAAAGGAGAACATCACCATAATGCCTTCTCTTATGGCAGTCCTTTAACAATGGAGAACGAGTTGAACTTGATAAAGGAGGGCACTACGAATCATGACAAGCCTTACAGATATTTATTGTCGGATTCGGAGACTTTATGGAGTAACATCACTACCTGCAGAAAACCATTTCAAATGTCCGTGATAGATCGGCAGGTGTTAAAAAATCCTTCTTTAGAAAAGGCACTAGAAGATTTGGTGGAGAAGCTTAGCTGTGCAAGCATGTACAGAGAAGGTATTTATTATTTAATTCTTGCACACTTACCTGATACCTTTGTCTTCAGGTATTTATTTCTTGATTTTTGCTCATGTCACCGATACTTTGCCTTCATCTTTGCTAAGAAGAACAAACATTATTAGACTGGATTTTACATGAACGATGCTGATCCCCCAGGTGCATTGATACGGTTGTTCACTTGGTTGTTAGGAATGCACCAAATAATTTTAAACTTCTAAATGACTAGCAGGCATCTGTTTTTGCTCCAACAGGCCTGAACCTCCATCCAATACATTGATAGTTGAGAGGGATGTATTCGGCAATGTATATTATCTAAACATTACAAGTCAGGCTACATGCTGCATCGTCAACTTAATCAGGGGTCCTCATAATGATGCATGGGCTTTTAACTATTACACTAAGGGTTTTGTCTTGAAGGAGTGTTAACTTCAGGATACATGTGTGTTTGCCGTTAAAAAGGATAAGAACTTGAACAAGTGGATAGAAAGGTTCTTAACTGACTACCCCAATAAACCTATATATGAGTATTTGGGAAAGTTCCCTCCCAAGAAGTGCAACATCTCTAAAGAGGAATCCGGTTCAATATCCGAGTTTGAAGACGATCTTGAACCAGATATCACACTGAAAGTTATCTCAAGGAGCACAAACATTTAATTACTCCACTGAGCATGGAAACATCAACAAAAGAAGTGGAAGATGTTGAACAATTTTTCAAGTGGCTAAAACCTTCTTTGCCTAGCCCAGAAAGTAACAGTGACGATAAATTGTTAATGAGTTATTAAAGTAATAAATAGTTGTAAATGAGTGTAACATAAGACATTTTTGTATATTTCGTGTATATGTACATAAAATAAATTCTCAAGTACTAATGAAGCTTTTAGTTCAAACATGGGTCACACATTAACAAGGTAAATAGTATATCTTGGTAATTATGAGGCTAGCTAACAATCATTTTACAGATGTAATAAGGTGATTGGTTACTTAGATCTATATAAGCATGTGGTTGACATATAAGCCAGTAGTGATGTGGAAGTGCAAACCCCACACTTTGTTGGACAAAGCAACCAAAAACCTAAATCATACTTTGATTGTTGCAAGGATCTTAAAAAACTAATGATCATCCTCATTACTCTAGATGTCATATAGCTAGCCTATTTGGATAGGTCGAATTATCGACATATCTAAAGTCTTCACAAAAAACAATATGGTAAAGGTTGCATAATTTAAACTGCAAAAAAAGGCAACATGAAAAAAAGAGTGAAAGGTATAATGGATGCCTAGAGAAAACATGGTCTCTTAATCATAAAAACCCAATATGTTTTATAAATGTTAAATCTATTCGATATGGATGGATGTCAAGAAGCATTGATAAAGTCACAATCAACAAAACTATAAGAAAATAAATGTCTTCTGAAGCTTAAAGCAATTACAAAATATAGTATATTTAATATTCATAATTATAAAGAACTCATAATAGTACCAAATTTCTTCCTTAACTATATACATTTATAAAAAGTTTGCATATAGAATTTTGTATATATATATTATTACTAATACAAATTATTAATTAATGTTATATTTAAATATTAATATTTTAATAACAACATAAATATTTATATAATGTACCTCTCATGCTCTTTATAACATTTATATTAAGCCCATACAATCTTAAATATAATAAATTATATAACTTAATACCTTTTACTTTTATAATGTTATCAATTTTTTGTCCACTAACGTATAATTTATTAAAGGGTCAATTACAAAAATAGAATATATAATTCTAATATATAATAATATATATTAGAATAATTATATAAATATTTATATAATAATTATATAAATAAATAATATATAATAACAAAATATATATTCTAAAGAATTTCTTTCTTTAAATATATATTTTTAAAGAATATACATTTAATATTAAAAATTGCTAATTAAATCATTAAAATTACTTATTAAGAAATGGGACTATAGACATGTCCATTTTAGTTACAACATACATCAATGTTCTATTACACATCTTGTCCTATTTGTACAATCTCTAGTAACATATAAATAATATAACTAGAGTCATTGAAAGAGCACAAAGTAATTTATATTGTCATTTTATATAGTTTACAATTTCATGTGATTATAAATGTTATATTATTAAAAATATGCACTTTTTAAAGTCCTTACTTTTGAGCCACAAACTATTGTTCTACAACTATGGAAGCATCATAATAAAACAATAACATTAGATTTTAAATCACACATGGTTACCTTTTTGGGATACATATTAGTCTAGAGCACACAATTTTCTTATTGATTTTGTTAAAAGAGAAAGATGGCAAAAGTTTTACATATGAATCATTATAGGTAGTAAATTTATTTTCAGTTTGGATTCCTTGCTTTAATGGGTCAATGTTATAAGTGATCACCTCTTTTCCTTATCTAGTACAAGGTTGCTTAAATCTTATAAATAAAGTGTACTTGTGCATAAACACAATTGGGTTGACTGACCTTCTAGACTAGAAAAGGATTTAGGATAGTATTTTAAGTTGATCAAGTTTGGGTCCAACAGTAGGTGGGGGTGGCCTACTTTGGAAAATTATAGTATAGGAGTAGATTGTAACAGTCAAGGAGATCACCCCTTTTACTTATTTAGTACGAGGTTGCTTAAAGTTTAAAAGTAAAGTGGGTTGACTGACTGACTTCCTACACTAGAAAGGGACCTAGGATAGCACTTTAAGTTAGTTAAGTGTGGGTCCAACTGTAGGTGAGGTGGCCTACTGTGGATAATTATAGTATAAGTAGTCATGAGTGCATATAATAAGCATATTTATTAAGATCATGAACGCAAAAAACTTTATTAAAATCATGAATGCAAAAACTTTATGAATATTATTAAGAACCTTTACTATTAAAGTAGTAGTGTATAATGACTTTAATTGCTGGCTAGTCAATTATAAATAACATGGATAAATCACATGTTATGTATCTAGAAAACTTGTTATTTGAAAGGAAAAATAATACACTTCTTTTAAAAATTAACATGTATGAAAGACAAAAGTCATTTTTAATGAATTAATAAAATAATTTGAATTAAAATATGCTTATAGTAAGAAAATTATTATTAAGATATTAATAAAAAAAGTGTCAAAAGATTGATTAAATAAAGAAGAAAAACAAAAAAATTGTAAAAATTATCATTTTAAAAAGATACAATATGAAAATGTAATTATATATTACTATATATATATATATATATATATATAATAACAATGTGAGAAGACATCATGAACATTGGTGTTGATTAATTAAGTAAAGATCTAACTTATATAAAGATAAAAATATAACTTTAAAACTTTTATAGAGTGAACAAAATTATTTATATTACCTCTTCATTCGTGAACTTTATGTGTCTGAGGTTTACATTTTATTTAATAACATTGATTAAACTCATAAACAAGCTTTAAGACATGTTAAAAATGAGAAGTTAATTTCTATGTTCGTTCACTTGAAGGATAACCAAGCTAATTTATTAAATAATAAAGACAATATTGATAAAATTTAAAATTTAAAATAATCACTATCTTAAATTTAAATTCTTTTGCCACAATGACATATGAATGAATATGTATAATTCAAGTTAAATTTAAAGAAATATGATAAGAATTTAAAAAAGACACATAAAATAACATATGCAAACAAATTGCAAATTTTATTACTCTTAAACAATGTATAGTTGCTTTAGTAACATTAGCTTTTACATGTGTGATAAGTCTAAGTACTAGTATATATCTGTACCGTAGAGGTCAAAATCCTTCCCCAGAAGGATACAAAGCACAAAGCTTGGAGCACCAGGCAATTTACCCCTCATTTTGTTTCACATCACGTTGACTCTATCCTGGCATGAACGCCCAAGAATTTCGAGCTCCACAAAGACACCAAAAGGATCATCCATATTCTAGAAATAATAAATAGGTAAGTAGAAAACATTAATGTAATGTGTCACCCACAGGATATGAGTTACAGAATATGTTTATAGGATATACCTACAGAATATGGCTGTAGGATATTCCTACAAGATATCCCTACATGATTTCCTACAGGATATGTCTATAGGATATACCTACAGGATATGCCTATAGGATATTCCTATATTGCCTATAGGATATCCTAGGATATGCCTATAGGATATTCCTACAAGATATGCCTATAGGATATAGGGTCACTATTTATAGCTCATGACTAGATTAGACTCATGACCAGATTAGCTTGGAGTTGTGAGTATAAAAGCTCCGACCTAATTGTTGTACAATTAGTTACTCATCAACCAGTCTTTCTACTATTAATCTTGTCTTGTCTTTTCTTGTCTTGTCTTGTCTTTTCCCTGCCTCCTGCTCTTGTTCTTAGTTCCTAGTTCATGTCCTGCTTCGAGTCAAGCTTCCTTGTTCTCGAAATCCTACTCACTTCCTTGTTCTCGAAATCCTACTCACTTCTTTGTTCCTGGATTGTGGCTTGACAGTTTGACAGTAACTGCTTTCATAGCTTTCCGATTTCCAGCTACTTTTTTTCCTTGATCCTTCTCCTTCGTTTTCCTCCTTTTTTCTTTTATAAATCATGGCCGATTTTGAGCAATTTCAATGCGAGCACCAAATATTGCTTCATGAGTTGGCCACTTTGCGCCAATGGTCACAGATCTGCAAGGTTCCACCAACGCAGCGCATGCAGCTGCTGCGTAGGCTCTCTCTCAAGCATCCATGATTTCCTCTCCATCGAACACTTCTTCAGAGCCGAAGATCAGCATGCTGAAAAAGTTCAATGGCAATCGTGCGATTTCCAAGGTTCCTGAATCAGATCAGGCTTTTGATCTGCGTGCAACCACGCCGCTACTTGACTGATGCACAAAAGGTTGGCCTTTTGGCATTTCTACTAGTTGGATCTCCACGGGCTTAAGTTGCCCCTTTGTTGGAGCGTGACGACCCATTAATGGAAGACTTTGAAGGTTTTGTGGCTGCCTTTAAAGTTTGCTTTGGAGATCCCAATAAGTACCATTCCGCATGCACGAAGTTACGAAAGCTCACACAAGGATCTCGACCAGCTTCTATCTATGCATCCGAATTTTAGCAACTTTACACGAACATTCCATGGGACGAGACTGCATTGATTGAACACTTCCATTTTGGGTTGAGGGATGACATGAAGGACCTTTTCCTTACGTTATTGGATGCCCAAACATTAGCAGAGATTATGCAACAGGCCGTTCGCTGCAACAACTACTTGTTCGAGCGTTGTCAGAAAAAATCCCGTCAGCAGTTCCTGCAAATCATCCTACAGCTGTCGGTATCTCCTGCGACACCTTCTGGAGTAGTTCCTATGGAGGTTGAGAAATACAAGCGTGGCTCACTTTCCACTGCTGAGAAGCAACGTCGCTGTAGTGAGAATATATGTTTGTATTGTGTGAAGACAACAAGGCGGCGCGAATGTCTTATTAAAACCAGGAAGTTCAAAACGTGTGAAATTGAAGTTGAAGTTCAGTCAAAAAACTTTAATGTTCACTTCGTCTAGGAGCCACGAAGTTGGACGTAGGTGCAGGCTCCATTGGTGCTGCTCATACCATTCCATCACTCAAGTTTCCTGTACACATTCATCTCAATAATCGAGAGCTCAAGGAGTTTGCCCTGTTAAACTGTTAGGATCATAATTAGACATTGATAGAATTTCTTGTAATTTTATGGGCAATATAATGGGAAAATATCAAAAACAATATATATTGTGGAAAACCGAGAGTGGGAAGGATATATCGGAGTACGAGTTACGAACGCAATACCGCAATACGAGTCATCACCGCAATACAATACCAGCAGAGTACAACATGTTTGGATAAGGATAAGGAGTTACAGTAACTGAATGGATAAGGTTGAGAGGCAGTTGCTATAACTGCTAGTACGGGACCTAGAATACGGGTATAAATAGATCAACTTAGGACTAGAAGGGGATCCCGAGTATACTGTTATTTTGTACCATGTGCCGTGCGCAGACATAATATAAGTTTCCTTTCTCTCTCTATACGTCTATCGCTTACTCGTATTTTTGTTTGATGTATACTATTTCTCTCTTCCAGTACTATGACGGGATCCATAGTACTACTGCCTGCTATACACCTTGCCATCCATACCCTTTTCCAGACCTTCTGATGTCTGATTTCTTCTCTATCTTATTTCGATAAACCCTTAATACGGGTTTATCGACATTAATCTTTACCTATGTACGGAGGGTAGGATTTTACGGTTCAACATAAACACTGGTGCAAATGCATATTTCATGGATGACACTTTTGCAACTTAACATGGCATTCCGGTGGTGAAGTTGAAGTGTGTAGTTCCTATAGAGGTGGCTGATGGTCGTCTGATTGCTTCTAGTGCAGTTACCCATGCTACCAAACCTCTCTCTTGTAGTCATGGCGCATTCAACTGTTCAATTTCCTTCAACTTAATCAAGACTCGTCGACTCCATCATTTTGGGCATGCCATGGTTCGTTGTTGCAAATCCTCAGATCGACTGGAGGTCTAGGATGCTCACGTTTTTCTCTTTAGCAACCAGGATCAATCCTATACCTTCCTGTGTGCAGGATACATCCTTAATATCTGAGGCAGTACAAGCTACAGATTGACCGTGCCTATTCCTGTATCAGTGTTGAAGACTCCTCCTCGACAAGATTCACCTTATGTCAGTTCCTCAGCACATCCGCAGGCTCTTTTCACTCCTGTAAATTCACGGATTCCTGTACAGGGTTCTTCCAATCCTGTATCAGTGTCGAAGGTTCCTCCTCGACAGGATCCACCTCCTATTGGTTTGTCAGCACACTCACAGTCTCTCCTCACTCCTATGCATCCACGGACTTCTGTATAGGATTCTTCCAATCCTGTACACTTGTCAACATCCACACATGTTTCTCTCAATCCTACCTCTTTTCATTACTCTTCTTCTGTTCCACCCCCCAAGATCCTTTCTCTTTTTCAATCATAGCTCCCTCCTTCTCCTCTCCGAGTTCTTACCACTACCATGCATGAACTTCCCACTGATTCTGCTCCTTTTCATTTTTTGCCTTCTAAGTAACTCCTACGTCCTCTTTTACCTTTCCTATATCTAACTCCCCTGTTTTTCAATCTCCTTCTCCTGTTCCTTCTTCTTCTCTTCCTTATTCTCTACAATCCAAGTATCACTCCTTTCAGAACGTTTTTGACAAGCACAAGGCTACAATTCTTCCTGTTCACAGGTCCTACGATTGTCTTATTGATCTTGTGGAAGAAAAGACTCCACTGTTCGGATTGATTTATGCACTGTCACTTACAGAATTGGAGGTTCTTCGTCAATACATCGAGAAAAACTTGGCATCCAGCTTCATTCATCACTCAAAGTCCCCTGCAGGAGCATCTATCTTCTTTGTTAAGAAGAAAGATGGAGTTTACGTTTGGTTGTGGACTATAGAGGTTTGAATCAAGTCACTATTCGGAACCGGTACCCGTTGCCATTGATCCCAGAACTTCTTAAGTGGTTGCAAGGAGCAAAGGTGTTCACGAAAATCGACTTACGAGGGGCTTACAATCTTGTACGGATTCGTCCAGGCGATGAGTGGAAGACTACCTTTCATACAAGGTATGGACACTTCGAGTACACGGTGATGCCTTTCGGACTTACCAATGCCCCAGCCGTGTTCCAACACATGGTGAATAACATCTTTTCGTGACTTCTTGGACCAGTTTGTGGTAATCTACCTCGATGACATTTTGATTTTCTCTAAGAATCAGGTGGCTCATGACAAGCATATACGACTAGTCCTATAGAGGCTTCGCGAGCATGGCCCGTATGCAAAATTGGAGAAATGTTTCTTCAACAGGGATACTGTGGAGTTCTTGAGCTACATTGTCTCTCCTGCTGACGTTTCCATGGAATACACAAGGTGAAGACTATGCCGGAGTGGGAGAGGCCCAAGTCTGTACAAGACGTACAATGTTTCCTTGGCTTTGCAAACTTCTACAGGCGTTTCATACAGGACTTTTCCAAGCGTGTACTTCCACTCACGGAACTCACCAAGTGCACAGGAGTGTTCTCTTGGTCCGATAAAGCGGAACATGCATTCACAACACTCAAGGACCTTCACGACAGCTCCGATTTTAGCACATCTTGATCCTTCTTGTCCCTTCTTCGTTGAAGCAGATGCCTCAGATTTTGCAGTAGGATCTGTTCTATCAAAAGTTGGAGAAGACAAGTTGCTCCATCCTGTAGCTTTTCACTCTCGTAAGTATTTCTTGGAAGGTGCTGCGCAATGTATTTTCACATATTAATCCTAACATCGCAAGTTCCTCTTCCTCCAATTCTCGTACGGATTACAAGTTGTTTGCCATACAGGACGGACTCTTGTACCGGGAAGGTCTCCTGTACATTCCTGTTGGTGTTTGCAGGACTCGTGTGGTACAGGATTGTCATGATACCCCGGCTACATGACATTTTGGTGTGCCAAGACAATTGAGTTGGTGACTACTACTGGTGGCCTGGGTTGCGAAGTTTTGTGGACAAGTTTGTATGGAGTTGTGACACCTGTAATAGGTCGAAGATGCCTCATCACGCACCCTTTGGTCTTCTTCGTCCTCTTCTTGTTCCTTCTGCTCCTTGGAGATCCATTTCTATGGATTTCTATGGATTTGATGCAGCTCTTGTGGTGGTTAACCGTTTCACCAAACAGGCTCATTTCCTACCATGTCACAAGACTGCTACAGGCCAGACAACTGCTGAGTTGGTGATCTGCGAAGTATTTCGACACCATGGTCTTTCTTAGAGCATTGTTTTTGATCGAGGCCCACAATTCATGTCCAAATTTTAGCGAGAACTTCTCCGGAGTCTACATGTTAAAGCGGACCTTTCTTCATGATACCATCCACAAACTGATGGGCAGTCAGAACGCACGATTCAGACCTTGGAGCAATATCTTCGCTGCTTCATCAGTTACCAACAGGACAACTGGTTGGACCTTCTTCCAATGGCGGAGTTTGCCTATAACAACTTCGTTCATGCATTTATAAGCCAACACCTTTCTTTACTCTTACAAGCTACCATCCACGTTTTGACTTTGCTCCTCCTGCTTCTCCTTCTTCCGCTCCTGCAGTACATGATCATCTCTACCATCTTCATCAGATACATGAGGATCTCCGGGTTTATCTTCAGCAAGCACATGAATGGAAAAGTGTCACGCTAATGCTCATCATCAACCAGCACCTGCATACAAGATTAGTGATCTCGTATGGCTTCTTCATCGGCATATTTGCACAAACATGCCTTCTTCTAAGTTGGATTTTCAACGATTGGGCCCTTACAGGATTGCGGCTAAGGTCAATCCTGTAGCTTTCCGACTCGAGTTACCATCTACAGTGAAACTTCATCTTGTGTTTCACACATCTTTGTTGGAGCTGTATCATCCTTCTTCTCTTCCTAATCGTGCTTCTTCTGTGGTCATTAACGATGAACCTGAGTACGAAGTTGCAGCTATCCTTGATTCTCGTCTTCATCGCTGCCAACTTCAATACTTGGTGAATTGGAAAGTTATTTGCCTACTGATCGCACTTGGGAACCTGCATTCAACTTACTCCATGCTTCTTTTAAAGTTGCTGCTTTCCATCGGCGTTATCTTGCTAAATCAGGTCCCAAGACTTGTGGAACTTGTCCTTAAGGAAGATGTGTTGGCACGACCCGATACAAGATGCAGAATACAAGATACGGGTTACATGATATGCCTATAGGATATACCTACAGGATATGCTTGCAGGATATTCCTACAAGATATGCCTATAGGATATACCTACAAGATATTCTTACAGGATATACCTACAGGATATGCCTATAGAATACAGGTCACTATTTATAGCTCATGACTAGATTAGACTCATGACTAGATTAGCTTGGAGTTGTGAGTATAAAAGCTTCGACCTAATTGTTGTACAATCAGTTACTATCAACACCAGTCTTTCTACGATCAATCTTGTCTTGTCTTGTCTTGTTCTTGGTTCCTAATTCCTGGCCTGCTCCTTGTCTTGCTCCTTGTCCTGCTTCTGAATCATGCTTCCTTGTTCTTGAAATCCTGCTCACTTTCTTGTTCCTGGATCGTGGTTTGACATAATGCTCATTATGAAACAACAATACATTAAGGAATCAGCCCACATACAACTTATGAAATATAATACATCTATGAATATACAATATAACATTGTGAGAGCTCAAAATATAGAAATATGTATATCATTAGTCCAAGAACCCTAACTTATATACATGAGCAAGTGGTTCAGATTGAAACCAATTCAACGACTATTGAAAAACCACTATGTTAATAATACTATGTGCACATGCAACCGTACACATGGATCTTACATCTTGGAAGGATATAAGTTGATTAGGGTTCTCTGGTAGATGGGCCCGGATCTGGAGGAACATCAGGAGGAGGCACTGGTGGATTTGTAGGCAGCACAACTTGTTCCATTGCACAAAATGCTTCAATCGTTGCACGTGTACAATCTGCGGAGGATTGGGTTGAATGTCATGCCGAACCTCATAAACTTGCGGCCCTACTTGCCGTAGCACTCGATACGGTCCTTTCCACTGAGAAAGGAGACTCTTAGCTAAACGACGTACCGTAAGCTTGGGAAAACGAACCAACACCAGTTCATCAACCTTGTACTCTGTAGGGGGACAATGGCGTTGCTGTTATCTTACTTGTACACAGCCCAAGTGTTCTGCTGACTCTGCACGAACCAATGGAAGAATGCTCGTCAGATACCGATCCCATGACCTAGCATCAGCAGCTCACGGTAATCGAGAAGGCAAACCCAACTCTGTTGGCAACACTGGGTCATGACCATACAAGAGCTTATATGGGAAAGTACCAACAGAACTTTGTACTCTAGTGACATAAGCACATCGGAGAGACGGCAGATAACCATCCCAATCCGAATGTTGAAAGTTCACATACATCGCGATCATCTCCTTGAAGGTTCTGACGAGCCATTCCACTAAACCATCTGTCTGAGGATGATAAGCACTTGTGAAAGTGTGGTGTATCCCTAGTCGAGACGTCAAGACATGAAATGCTTCGGCCATAAATGTAGAACCATTATTCGAGAGAATTCACTCTAGACAAGAATGTTGAAACACGACCCGATTAAGAAGAAAATAACCAACAATAGAAGCAGTCACACTAACAAGGGCACCAACTTCTACCCAACGAGTTAGGTAATCAGAAGCAATAATAACATACTCGTTGCCAGTAGTCAACCGCGAAAAAGGTCCCATCAAATCAAATGCCACCAAATCAAATGAACGAGAAACTGCAATTGATTCCAACCATCCTTCCGAAGTACACAGGGGAGTATTGCGAGCTTGACACCACACACAACTACGCACATACTTCCTCACAACTCTGCCCAATATAAAGAGCTATGCAGCTTCTCCATCACAAGATAATGTCCCATGTGCCTGCTGAGAACATGAGAATTATGATAAATATGGAGGAAGCATGGAACAAACAACCTTTTTTATTTTGTAGGGACTGATCCAAATGATCATTTGCGGTTGGTAGTGCCTTTGGTCTTATTGCGAATGTAAATACATGAAAGGTAAGTCATTAACAAGTGATGCAGGATTCTCAAACCCATCATGAAGCCTTCAAATTCATGGCTCAACCTTTTGAACTTCCCAAACCTCATCCAAAGATGGCAAATCCAACTCTGCATTTTGCGGACACTGAACGTAAGCACAGCAACTACTGATGGTACAAAATCTTTGTCCAAAAAGGGCACTGATGCTAGAATAATTGGCTCCTCATGGGCAGAAGAAGAGAGAGAAGGTGAAGAAGAGCTTGAAAAAAGAGCATCAGCATCAGCCATGGAACTCCCTGGGTAATGAACAACCTCAAAGTCATAAATTTGAAGTTTCAAGGCCCACGAGCAGTACAACTAATCAAATTCTTTTACTTTAACAATGAAGTGACTGTTGCATGATCACCTTTTAATAGCGTCCAAAAACCATGTAAGTAGGCATGGAGCTTTTCAAAACCCTAAATTGCTGCTAGACATTCCTTTTCTGCCGTGGAGTAGTTCACCTCTCCTGGTTGCAACATACGGCTGATGTACACAATGGGATGTCATTGACCAAGGACACTCGTACTCTTCTACATCAATACGCCCCCAAGACCAATGTCAGAAGCATCTACGCTCAAGATAAAAGAACGAGTGTAATCAAGGTACGCCAAAACTAGAGGAGTCATCAATAGCTCTTTGAGATCTGCAAATGCTTGTTTGCAATCCTTAAACCAAACAAAAGAAGTCATTGACGACTTCAGCAACGCCCGCAACGGTGCAGTACGATCTAAAAGATGATTCACAAAATAGCCCAAATATTATACCTTGCCAAGAAAACGTTGCACATCATTCACACACTTCAACATAAGAACTTCAAAACTGCAACAAGCTTGTAAGGGTCGACTTGCAAACCTTCACAGAAAATGTGATAACCAAGATAAATGGTGTCCTTGGATCCAAACACACACTTAGATGGCTTCAGCTTCAAAACCTTGCATACATCACCAACATGCTCTTCCATGTTCCATCGAGTGGATTAAAACATCGTCGATGAAGTTAGCAGTTACCTCTGGCATATCGCAAAGAACCTCATTCATCATATGTTGAAAATCACTAGAGCATTGCTCAAACTGAAAGGCATCACCAAGAACTCGTACAAGCCAAATGGTGTCCAAAAAGCAGTCTTGGGAATGTCCATGTCAGTCATTAAAACTTGTCAATATCCAGAGGCAAGATCTAACTTGGTGAGAACCAACGGCTCCGCCCTAATTGATCCAAAAGATCTACAGTATGAGAAATTAAGTACACATCTAAAATAGTTACACCATTTAATGGGCGATAGTCAATGCAAAATCGAATGTTTCCATCCAAATTCGTCACAAAATGAAGCTCGCACGCCCAAGGATTTCAAGATTTTCGAATAACACCATTTTCTAACATCTTCTTAACATTTACTTGTAAGATCTTGAGCTCTTTTGGTGATTAACACCGAACAGGTACCTTGATTAGCTTAACATCCCTAGTTGGAATAAGGTGGCATATCACAATCTTGGTCCTAGATAACAAGTCAAAATTTAAAATCAGCATACTCCTTGAGTTAATCAACGATTGCAGTATGACGATCATCTGATGCATCTAAAGAAAGAAAGGAAGAGCATGAAGGAAAAATTGTTGGAAGTAAGGATGAAACAAAGTGATGGAAGTATAGGTGAAAACAAATGAATGAAGTGGAATATAAGTAAGAAGAATGAAAGAAAGATGAGGGAGTTAAACAGGGGGAAGACTTTTCAAAGTCACACTTGACATGATTGCGAGTCAACCAATCCATACCAAGAATAAGGTGAAAAGCTTGACTCGACACCACCCGTAAAGATTGAAGTTCAAGCTCACGATCATCCACACAAACAACAATATTAACTTCATCTTGTGAACAAACATGAATGTGTTTGTTGCTGTACAGAATGAAGATTGGTTCTACCATGACACAAATAAAGGCTGCAACGTGTAACAACAAACTGAGAAATAGAGAACAAATTCAAACTGTATCCACCAACATTGAAAAGAAAATTGAATGTGACGTGTGATTAAATGCACTTGAAAAATGAAGACCGGATGAACTAGTGCCGAATGAACCCCTTGATATACTTTTGAAAGAAAGACGAAGGAGTCACTAATTTATTTGCACGAGGACCCCCTTTACTCGTGCGATTCGTTGTTTTTATGAAGATCCACCGCATCAAGACCTACTTCAGCAGCGTCAATTGGACATTGTTGACGCCAAGGCCTCCACCAATGTCAATCGGGAAACCATTGACAGCGCCAATAGGTGTTTCCAACTTCATCACACGCCCAACAACTACATGTCCACATCCTCATCCTCGTCCACGGGCCCAACCTTGTGTTAATACATGAGTAGCAACATCAATCTGAGCAAAACCATTCCCCACATGAAATGAAACGAAAGAACATAAAGATGCAAGTGAAAGAGATGATGACTCATATCATTGTCTAACCTCAAAACATCATCAAGAGTCACTAGAGCTAATGCATACACCAACCTTACAAAGTCTTAATGAAGTGTTGGCCACAACATACCTAACTTGATGTGTTCCAACATGTTAAGCTTCACCAAACTACATTACTAACTTAAATAGTTCCTAACAAATACGATGCAACTATTAAAAAACATTATCACAATCGCCTACATGCCCAAATGTACATTTGAAAATCTTTAAAAGAATATTCTAATCCTAATGAGTTGCAACATCCAAACCATTATACCATTGCAACGCCATCTCATGAAATAAGTAAAAAAAACTCGAGCAGCGTCCCATAAATGATATATGACAATCACAATGAAGTAATTAAACTAATAATATACATAATCCCTAGGATTTCCACAAAAAATCCAGTCAAACAGGATTTACAACAGAACATAAAGAAAAAAACCATAGACTATAAATGCCATTATTAACTAAGAATGATTATTCAATTACATTTTCATAACATTTAACAATTGCGTAAGTAATTACTCTATAAATAAAGGATTTATTTGTTGTGTATTCATAAAAACAAAATCTACAAAAGAAAAATAAAATTAAATAATGGAGAAACTAAATAAAAAAACACAAATCCTGAGTGCTTTATAAAGATAATTAGAACTACCCCTCACTTCCACCAATGTAAAAATTCAAATGTGTATATTATTAATTTAAAAACCATAATTTATACAAGAGCAAGTGATCCATATTAAAATTAATCCAACAACTATTAAAACCAATACTCTAATAATAATATGTACATATGCAACCATATACATTATATAAACAAATAAATAAAGAATAGTAACCATCAATATTATACGGAATGATCCATGCGTATAATTTAGTAATAAAATATTAAACGTGTACAAATGTAACTATTATTCTGCAATTATAGCTATGTATATTCATTGTAGCTGCGTTCGTACAGATAGAGAAATAAAATATGAACTTTTCCTCCACACTACCAGTACAAACATGAATAAATAGAGGACGTCAGTTATCACATTACAAATATACAGCATGTATACAAATCTGCACATGTAATGTATATATACTTCAATGTATTGTACTTACTATGCCCTTCCAGTTGCAAACTTGCTTTAACTGCATGGCCGTTTGCTTCACTTCGTTTGCCGACCAAAGCTCACGGCGACCCACTTGCCGGTTTCACTACTGTCTACAAGTTTAAAGTATAGATTTATATATGGACACAGTGCGTGTGTGTGTATAACCTTAGTGTTGTACGTCTCGAGGAGTTTCGTTGATCTTCCCGAACTTCAATGGAGGAGGAGCTAATAAGCGTCCTTTAACCGACATTAACTTCTTCTTTACGCTCATGTTGAAGTTTTTGAGATCCGCCTTGGCATTTTCCAGCAGCTCGTCTACTCCCTGCATATATCATGAATCTAAACATATAAAATATAAACAGAAATACACATTGATAGAATATACAAATAAAAAAGGCATTATAAGTGACGCTATAAGAATCAGATTAATACACCGTAAACACTCGTCTTACCTTCTGGATTACTTGAATTCGTTCATTTGGTTTCTGCCTGGCTTCGTCCAGAAGTTTGCGAACCTGCGTACCAGGGAGCTTCTTCATGTATCGCTGTCCTTTCAGGATCGTGCAGAACTGCAAAACCAAAAACACTGAGTCGAAAGGAATGAATGTGCTGCAAATCTACTTCAAATAGGTGAATATCGTAAATAGTACAATACACATATAGATCATATTACTTCCATTGGGATGAAGACTGACCGCGTAGCTTTTCCAACGTTGACACAGAAAAGCCGCGGATACTGTAGTACTGTATTGTACTTACTCTGCACTGTGACCTTTTGATTCGAGAATTGGCCATCAGTCCCCTTCTCTCTCATTTCAAACCTGTATGCACACAAGTTCTGTAAAGCACAGCAACGTGTAGCATCTAGAGAGAAATTCACATATGTATACACATACCGTACATTAGCATATACAGATATATATTCATCCACACGTGATAAGTATACATACTATGGATATCTCTGGTTAAACATATGAACTATAATAAAAAAGTCAACACACTTCTGTTCAGATGCTGGCAGCTCGCTGAATCCAAAGATTTTGTGCTTGGTTTGAGTATAAGCTTCGACCTCAATACCTTTCAGAATTCGCTTAGCCTGCACAATTATCAAACTCACCGGTTGTATTACTACTGAGTGTATGCATTTGGGTGCATTAAGATATATACGTCGTAAGCATGTATGTTTTATGTCTAGAAATAACTGCTAGTCATACCTTCAAGATTGATTCTGTCCGGAGATTTTTTCAGATGGTCGGCTAAAAACTCGTGCACTTTCATCGGCTTAATAACGATCGTCGTCGATGGGTCTAATTTAAACACACACACGGAGACGTGAATCGTATAAACACGCATGTAAATAATTAGATACATATATAGATAGGCTACTCACCGAGGTTCAAGGAGATCCCGTTGGCACATGGCCGAAAACTAGCATGGTACCTAACACTCCCTCACCTAAATCGGAAACTCGTCCTAGTGACTCGTGAAAGTAGCTCATTCGCAGCTGAACATATTCTCTAAAAAAACAGGCAATCATACAATACATACAAGTCTGGGATATATAATCACTCGTTAAATGTGGTATAATATTTACGATTATGATGTTCATGTATCCAATATTTCATTAATACGTATGGTTAGCGTATAATATTAATATTCTACATATTATATAAACAAGCTAGCATTCCAAGTTTACCATGAACAGTAAAGAAGACTCACCTGCGAGCAGCCTGCTCTCTGAGCAACACATCGAGGACTCAAAGAGCCTCCTGCGAGCGGTTTACTTGATCTTTGTCCATTAAGCATTTCATGTCCACTGTAGTCAAAAAGCTAATTCGAATTTTGAAGCAGGATCCAACCCTTCGCTTTTTCGATCTTTCAGTTTCTTCAGATCAGCAGTACATAATTAACCATTATGTGACAATATATATAGTATCTTGTGCATGTGCGTCTTTATTACGTACTTTTTGACCACGTACTCTGAAATGACAACTTCTTAACACAGGACAAAAGTACATTAAAAAACAAATTCTCTATTATATTGAATAAAACTACGTTTTGCACTATTACGTCCACAAAAACTTCATGAGACAAAGAAATAACACCACATACGATCATACACTCTTATTGAATACTTGGCGCACGTAATAACAATAAAAAACTACTATCCTAAAAATGAAGTGCAAAACGACATACAGAAGTGTAAAACGACATAAACGTGTGACCTTGTATATATAAATCAGCTAGATTATATACATGGACTATGTATAAGAACTACAATATGTTAAAGATATCAACTTAAAAAATTGGAAATACGAAAAACGACATAAGGCGACATATATTGCTTAAAAACGGTAACAAACACAGAAATAAAGGCAAAAATTGTATAAAAGCTACGTTGAGCAATAAGTTCTTAAGACAATAAAATAAGTAACACGATACGATTTACATTCACTTTATGCACGAAATAGTAATAAAGAAAGAATGAAGTGCAGGAAAATAACACAAGATACGGTTTGTTACTATACATATACACGAAATCAGGGGAATAGAAATACTATTCCAAATAATGCAGTGCAAAATGACATAAATGTGTTACCTGGGAATGTTTTCTTTATCCATGGTGATTTTGAACTCTTTCTCATCAAATGGAAGCTTTTCAAGGGAGTAAAGGGTCTTTTCTCCATCGAAAATGAGGCCTTTCTTGACATCGAGCTCTTCCCGTACCTTCTGCAGTAAACGGCGATTCAACGTCTTGCGAATAATCTGCTTGTTGGATGGATCATCGTCATACGATATTGTCACCTGGTCAGACAAAAACACAATAAAAATTGATCCTTTTAGAGCTAAACCCACATGAAACAAACACTTCTGGAAAAACACAGACGCAGAGAAGAAATACTTTAACAAACCGCAACTTTTAAAAGTCAATGTGCGATTCTTAAGCAAACAGGGAAAATTTATAAGTAAAAGTGCAACATGCGGAATGGTAACACAATAAACAGAATCTTTTGCGAGTTTTTCAGGAATGAAATGAACACAAAAGGCGAGACTATTTACTAAAGTACGGATGTTTTCAGGGAAATCGAGAAGAAAGCATTTCTACAGAGAAGAATCTGTTACAAAATGCGACTTCTACAGACTAGTGCGATGGAAACAAAACCCTTAAAAACGACTTTTTCTGGACTATTACGACCCATCAACAAGAAACGAACAACAATCTGAGAAAAAATGCACCAATTTCTTAGTATTCCCAAAACGAAACTGTCTAAAAACAGGGATTCTTGAACAATGTACGGCTGTCTTCACAGAAAAACATGCTCAGAAAGTCGAAAGTTCAGGATTTTACAATGAAACAACAGAAAAAGCAGGATTTGACACATTCCCGAGAGAGAAAAAACCTGAGAACGGTTAAGAAACACGGGAATAGAGAGATACAAGAACGTATGAAAGAAGCACGGATTTCTAAGAAAAGTAAGAGAAATCCTTACATCATACTGACGAACATCCCCTGCCACGGCTCAGAGTGACGGCGAAGTGATTACATAGAAGATCGCAGCGAGCACCATCGGAGCCATAGCCAGGCCTTCGCATGGGATGCACGGCGGAAGCCGAACCCTCTGCCATTTTCTCTCGAAGCAGGATAATATGGAAAAACCTAAATGCTCCTCAAACACCTTCTTTACCTCACTCACCCGCCGTTGGATACCACTCTAGACACGTGGCAGAAATCTGCCTCGGATTACAAAACGTTCAAACCCTTTGCCCTAAGCACGTTTAAGCTAAACCTGCTTCACACGTGGCGCTATCACGGCTGTCTGATCGGCTCATAATAAATTTTTGTACTTATGTAGTACTGGAAGTAATGCTTGCGTGGTTATGTAGTTATTAGATTGACAGGCTAAGAAGATCTCTTAGCATATCGTTTTATAGGATTTTTGGGATTCAACAAATGGGATTCTGTAGTGATTATGGGAATATTATAGAGTAATAATCATCTGTTCGAAAGTACACTTCCGTTGATGGATTAAGAAAAGTAATATGATTGTGAAATGATATAACATCGATGGTGGACTGGAATGTATCAAATGAAGCAGAATATGGCATGGACACACACTTCAATTTAGCGGATATTTTTGGCTACTTATATTTCAAGATCTCATCGACGGCAGTATCACAAAATCCAAGAGGTTAATTAATGCAATTGGACTCTCGATCTTATTAAGTAATAATAAAAATTTAAATTTTGATTGTTTATTTGTTTTATATGTAAAAATATATATATTATTTCTAATGTTATAATTAAATTTTTTTTGCATTTTATACACTTGAAAAAAAATTTAAAAAAACTAAAAGTAATGTATGTTTAATTGATTAAAAGTAATGTAAACTAAAATGTATGTTTAATTGATTAAAATAAGGATAAATATTGTATATAAGTCCACTGAATAAAATCGTAATAGAATATTTTTAATTATAAAGAAGAACTTTGCAAGCCGATCCATTTAATTATGTCACTATTTAGAAGATAATATTGATGTTAAAATTAGAATATACTTTAAAATTTAAGAACATTTGTATTTAACCAATAATATTTTATCGATACAGAACCATTGTTACACAAGCATTATTATTTTTTAAATCTTATCACACTCATTAATATAGTTGTTACTTATTAAAATTTTGTTATATAACTTTTAAATAAAATAAAAAATAACTTCACTTAATGCATTTAGGTTTTGGTTAGATAACTCCAAGTTTTAAAGAATATAAAACTTACATTTTAAATTTTTTGTTTACTTACTAAGTTCTTATTTAAGTCCATAATATATTTTGAAGACACATGTAACCTGAGGTTGTTCTAACCCTTAAAATAAGGTTTAGGGGTAGTTTTACACATTTCAGATCTCTCTATGTGTGTGTGTGTGTCTATATATATATATAGAGAGAGAGAGAGAGAGAGAGAGAGAGAGAGAGAGAGAGAGAGCACATGTATGTATGAACTTATGTTAAAACATTCATATGCGGGTGCAGTAAGATATTCAAGCTCATTCGAAATGATGAGTGATTTATCTTGAATCAAATTAATATCATCAACACATTTATTAATAATTACTTTCAAATTTAACACAATTAAAAGATTATAAGACCATTAAGGATGAAAATGAAAGTTTATGAAGAATAAAAATGTTTTATGAAAAAATAATAAGAGTTATTATAAATAAATTCAATAGATAAAACATTGAAGATATTTATCAATATATTTTTAAATGATGAATTATGGCCAACTTCCTCTTAATTTAAAATTATTATCAAAACCTAAAAGTTATTAAAGGATAATAATTCATTATAAATTGAGAATCATAATTATTAACAACATCCTAAAAAAGTTATAAATAAATAAAACATTTTAATACATAAAATCAAACCAAAATAAATCTTGTTAGATGAAATAAATATGTCATTTTAAGAAATGATCAACCATCATTAAAATTATAAGATATTAAATAAGTTATATTCTTATCACTTCGTCGGATAATTTAATTAACTTTTGTTATAAGGTTTCATTTACATACGGAATGGGATTTATATTTAAAACTTGGTCAAATATTTTTACATACTCTTTAGTGTTTGGATATAGGGTGTTACTTGTGTTTGACAAATAATAATTAAAATAAATTTTTTATTCCTTGTGTGGCATTGTCCAGATTTATTAAATAAACTAAATAATAAATAACATAAGCATTGATTACGCCCTTTAACCTTGTGTAAGCTAAGGATATAAAATTCAAACTTGAGTTATATAGATTCATCTATGTGCTTCTTATTAAGTTGAAGTTAATATTTTTCTGTGCCGTCACGCTTATGTATAAATGGTCTTAATTATGTTTTAAAAATAGGTGGTGGCTTCTGGTGACTGGCCAAGAATAACTCAATATGCTGAGCTAAGCAGTGCAAATATATGTGACGGTCCGGATGGTGGCATGCTTGGGAATGTTATATCTCACATAAAGCGACAACACTATTTACTGGGTTTTATACTTCATCATTTACAGACAGCTTTTGGAAGATTTCAAATTCACTTGTGAGAAGAAGTGCTACCCGGAACAGTTGGTCATATTCAGGTGTCTATACACAGAGAAGCGGATATTCATATGTCTATACATACATGTTCGTATATGTGGGTATGTGTCGGTGCATTTGTGCGTGTGGGTGTGTTTTGCGTGTTGCATATACTTGTCATTGTACAAATTTGGTTTATCTATTATACAAATATTGTCTATAGTCATGATATATACTACATACATGTGTGTGTTTGTGGTTTAACGCAGGGATGGAGTGAGCGAATCGCAGTTCGAGAGCGTTCTCACTCTCGAAATGCAGACGGTCGTTAAGGTTCTATAACCACATGGCAAAACATTTCTAGCACTAGAAGTGTGGGTGTATGCTTTTTTTAAACTTAACCTCTTCCTGTAAACCATCTATAGAATTATCTTGTTGAAGTAGTTAACTTGGCATTAAAACACCTGTATATTGCAATCTCTCTCTCTCACACACACACATACACACAATACTTGCATGATTCGTATGTTTCTGACTTATAGGCGTGTCAAGATAAAGGTTTCAGGCCGAAGATCACTCTAGTAGTTGCTCAGAAGAGGCACTTCCCTGCTAACGCCGGGAAGAACACGCAGACATGCGTGTGTGAAAAATAACCTGTATTAGGGGCTTCCGCACCTGATTTTAAAATCACTTTTTATCTCCTTCAAAATGAACAAATTATGACTATCATACAAATTATGATTATAAAGTATTATAAAGTATATAAATTATGATTACGTTTTATAATCCTTTTAAGCAAATATTTCTTAACCTTAAAATTCATATTAAAAGGTAGTGCAGTTTAGGTTCTAATACATTTCTTTTAAATGCTTAAAAGAGCAAGAGACGTGCGGAGGCGCGATCGATGACTTTCTTTATAGCATGTGGGTTAGAATATTCAGAAAAAAAACAACGATTTCTAGGTCCCACAAGTAGTTAAAATTTATTTTAAAATGATTTCTTTTTATTCTTAATTATAATAAACCTCTGGAGAAAACATTATATTAACTGGACTAAGACATGATAACCTCTGGAGCGAGACGCGGAGTAGCAACAACCTCAATTGGGAAGTCAATCTTCCCCTGGGCATTCTTCTTGGCCTCCCAGTTGAAGCACTGGAGTACGGTGGCCAGATTAATATGTGCATTTGACAGACCCAGCGGTATACCCGGACACATTCTCCGTCCGGCACCGAAAGGCGTCACACCGTTCCAGTCCTCTCCCATTTCTAGGAACCTCTCCGGCTGGAACACTTCCGGCTTGCTCCATGCTCCCGCGTCACGGAATATGGCATACAAGTTGCATATCACACGAGTCCCTTTCTTGATACGGTATCCGTTCACTGTAAACTCCTCACTGGCTTCACGTGGTAGCAGAAGAGGTCCCGGAGGGTGCAACCGAAGTGCCTCGTTCACTATAGCCGGAATATACTTCAGATTGGGAATATCCTCGTCCGTCACCCTCCGGTCGCGACCGACTACCCTGTCTATCTCTTCGAGTGCCTTTTGTAGCTTGTCCGGGTTACCGAGCAACTCGATCATGCACCACTGCACGGTTTTCGCTGTCGACTCTGTTCCGGCCGCTATCACATCCTGCAATTGTATATATTTGTCGGAAGAAACGTGTATTAGTGAACAAAAATCGTAGTTTGTCCACATGCACATGCTTTTTACGTACCTGTACGAGAGCCCTGGGAGTGCTTCTTCCGAAATGTTCAGGATTATCCTGTGCAGCCTGTAGAGAACATCTAAGAAATCCATCTTCCTCGTCCGTGGTCTTCTCCTTCTTGTGTTCCTCGACAATGTTGTCGAGGAAATCGTTGAATTCCTTCGCAACCTTCTTCATTCTCTTGAGGTACCCCTGTGGATCGAATGGCCTCAGGAAAGGTACGTAATCGGCCACATTGTTAACCGCAAACACCACGACCGCGAAAAACTCAGTAATCATGTTCTTGAATTGCTCCGCTTGATCCGAACTGTATCAGACAGGGCTCAGCTCATTATATCATTATAATGTGTCACTCTTTCTCTATCTGTTCTCTCTTACCTGGCGTGGCTGCCGAAGAACTTCTTCCTCATGGACATCCCAGTGATGACGTTCATGTTGAGAACGACGAACTTCGTAACAATCATCATGGATTTACCAGGCGCTTGTTGTATCTCCTCGAGTATGGCCTTCACCATGTACCCGAGCTCCACCGCACGGATCTTCTGGGCCGCCAACACCCGCTTCGGAGTGAGCATCTCGGTGACAGTGACTTTTCTCATGCTTCGGAACCTGGGACCGTATTCTGCCCATGACATTGAGTCCGGGTTCACCATCCTGGCAGTGGAATACTCTGGCCTGAAGGAACAGACTTTGTCATTCACCTTAAGAAATTCGAGGGCCAGGTCCCGGGTGCTCGCCACAACTGTCGGAACCGAACCGAGATTGATGAACATGAGGTTACCATGCTTCTTTGCAAGCTCGTACAGGGACTTCTCTGGTTCTTTCCCAATTAGGTGCAGATGCCCGATGATGGGCAAGCCTCTCGGACCCGGCAAGGACGGTTTCTTCGTGAGGTACCATACTAGAAAACTTAGTAAACACACTGCAACGGAGCCTATAACCAAGAGCTCTTCCATGAAGAAGAATGCGTGTATACTAGACAAGAAATGAGCTGTGGATTGGTGTTTAAGTTCAACTAAAGCACCAATTTATATAGGAAAAATGGAAGCAACTAATTTTCCATCTACTAGCGCGTATTTTACCAATAGAAGTTTGAAATTTTAAGTTAAGATATTAAACTCATTATTAATTAATATGGTTTGAATTTTTCTTTTGACTTAAGTATATATAGTGAGTAACGTGAAAGAAAATACAAATACAAATACATACACACACACATATATGTATGACATGTATATAACCATCATTATTTAATAATACATAATATTTACAGTGTAAATAGTCAATATTCATCCTATATACATCAAATAAAAACTTGAAATGCTTGAAATGCCGACTTTACTAGTTAATCGCAATAAGACTTACAAAAACGAATAGTTAATATTAATTACACCACATGTAGAAACAAATATATATCTTTAAACTTACATAAATGTATGTAATATATAAATATATATATACACATTCATATATACACAAAGCGTCTATGTATACATGATATATATGTTTAGCTATATGAATAAATTACAGCGAGGAGTCCTTAGGGATTACGAAGGTAGATATTTTACATTTTATAACTATTAGCTATATGATTTAATAATTTATACATACAAATTTATATTTTAATATTTATGAAGTAAAATTATATAAAACAAGCCGTGATCTAAAAGAAGAAGAGCTGATGTACAGTCCATGTTTCCTTTTCCATCTTCTTTGTCGATTTGAATTAAAACCCTAATATGTTTTGAATTTTTAAAATTAACTCTTGGTTTCTGGTCACTTTATCTGGCACGGCTTTCGACCTCAGAGAGGAAAATGTGTATTGGATCCGACCAGGCTGCTATCAAATGAATTGCACCAATTATATGGTAAATCCTTATTAAACAATGATAAATATTTGACCATAGGTTGTAAACTAGAAGACTATTGCACTCATATTGCTGCATCTCTTTACTCTAGTTTATGGAGATTCTATAGTATCAGGCAATGTGTTTTTGTGATCGATGCTTACATGGAAGACCAAGTATGTGGGGTGTTCCAATTCAAGGTATTCAAATTTAAATCTGCTAATGCAGGTGCCAAAGTGCTCGTCCACTGCAGAAATCGAAGAGGAGCAATCTTACCGTCACCAGCATTCACAAATTTCTTGGGTGCATTTGTCGTGAATTTCCGCAGTAACCACGAACTGCATTACTCCGCAGCCCATTAAAGCAATGCAATATAGTTGAAAATCTCTCAAGCTAGAGTGGAGGATACTCACCGATTCTTATTACACTGTGAAACCACTCTACTTCAGACCAGTTAATCCCATGTCACATTGTCCCATTTCGAAGCCGAGAGTCTCACCAACAGTGATATAAAAAAATGTTACGGATTAATAATTAAACTAGATTAGTAATTAATAAATTATTAATTAAATTAATAATTAAACATTTCTGTAACATTTATTGACTACGGATTTAATCACTGCTCACCAATCTTCGTTCCGAAAACCTCCACCGGTCTCAGATACTTCTTCCTATTGCACAGCAGAGTAAGTTTATTTTATATTCTATTGCATAGGTAGTCAATTTCAATTAAGATTTTGCACCAAAAGCGTGATTCTTTCCATACACATCAAGCACGCCTGTGTGGAAAAACATACATACACACGTTTAACACCTACACATAATGTGTCATTGTCACTGTAGTTACTGGATGAACCCCATGTACAAGTGTCACTGGGATACGTGTCACCAGAAGACACCATCGGCAAGATCCTGGGAAGCAAAGCAGAAGAGGATATGGCAGGGTGAACACTGAACATGATGGAAGCGTTACACAAGAAAGAACACCAGTCTAGTGCACTGAATGATTCATTGTACTCGACTGCGTACAACACATTGCTTGTAGAGACAGTGGCAGCACTCTTGAATTCCTACTTCAGTTACTGGATTTGATTATTCTCCACTCACAGTTACCAGGAACTTCATTAACGTGATTACTATGAGTACTCCCAGGGATGTCACGAGGTTGGCTGAACGATTCAGAGAAATGCGTGTTTGTAAGGTTAATTAATCCATGCTTTTTAAGTGTTTAAATGATATAAACAAATTAAAAAAATCAAGATTTAAATTTTTATATAAACAATTACCGTAAAAAAATAATTTTCTAATGTCATGCATGAGCTAAAATAAATTATTAAATTCACAAAAGTCTAAGTTTAAATCTAAATTTGAAAATTTAAATTTTTATCCAAAACTTTATAAAAACCAAGATGATTAAAGAGGGATCGTTAAGCATTTTAAATAATTAGCTTTATTAATTTAATAGAAATTATAAGTTTTCAGCATTAAATATGTTAGAAATAAAAATAATCATGAAAATTTATTACATATTTTGTTATGCAAGGAAGTATTCATTATACACTACAGCATTTACACTAGAAAGTTTTGAATATATGCTGTTTAATACAAAGTTCATGACCATTTCTCATGTTAAATTCAATAATGACATAAGATTATATTAAATTATATATCCTTACTTCATTACAATGTTCTATTACACATCTTGTCCTATTTGTACAATCTTTAATAACCTCTAAATAATATAACTAGAGTCGTTGAAAGAGCACAAAGAAATTTATAATGCCATTTTTATATAGTTTACAATTTCATGTAATTATAAATGTTATATTATTAAAAATATGCACTTCATGAATGTTCTTTCTAACTAAAATCCACCAACTCGATCCACGGCAAATCAAGGATAATCGTAGAGTCTGAAATAAAAATAACACTGAAGGAGATCTTGCACACAGCACCGCAAACAACGACCTCAACGAACTCTATGTCATTTATTATTGCTCCAGATTTGATATCTCGTCCATAAACGACATGTACAAACTAGGAGTCTTCAAAGGATGTACAGAATCTTGTGCTTGATAACAAAATTCTTGTCAATGAAATTTGCATTTGCTTCGCTATCTATTAAAGCTTTACCAGAGAACTCTACCTCTGGTGTCTTCAGCTGCATCGGAACATGGAACGGCTTGTACACCTTCGTGGATGGAATGGATCCAAGATGAGAAAGGGAAGATGTTTTGAGTGAAGAGCCTTGAGGAACATGAGTTATTCCATGACAATCCAGCCGGATGGCTCCTATTTGGGCTAGATCTTCTCTTGTCCCGGCTACTTCATGAGTTTGCTTTGGACATTGATGACAATTCTTTAGCTTGTGGTACGGATCCCCATAGTACAGACAAAGCTTGTACCGAATCCGCTTTTGGTGTTCGGTTGGCAAAACTTACCTTGACGTGATCGCCTTAATTCCATCGGGAATGGTTCTACTGAGGACGATGATGGATCAATAGATGAAGAAATAGGGACTGGAAAAATAGAAGAAGACGGCACCGAGAATAAAGAAAGATGCCGACGTTCTTGTTTTCGCTCGATCAACTGGTTGTCACAACGAATTCCCAACTCTATTATGCTGGTGAGGGTTTCCGGAACAGCAAAATTCAGCAACACGTCTTTGATCTCATCCTACAACCCTGACCGAAAACCTCCTTGAGAGCACGATCTCCCCAAGTGACATCACAAGCAAGGAGTTGGAACTTCGACGCGTACTCTACTACCAACATACCCCTTGGTGAAGCTGGCAGAGTTTGGTGACGGCAGCACTCTCGTGATCCACATCACTGAACATCACCGTGAACTGTTCCACAAACTCCTCAAAAATTCCCAAGGATCAGATCATTGTTCTCCAGCAAAGCTGAAAACCACGAAAGAGCAGAACCAGAAAGCAGTGACCCAATCAATCCGACCTTAATAGGTTCTATGCTATAGCGTCTTGGCTGCATCACGATCCGTAAATGAACTTGATTAAGAAAATCTCGGAACTTCAATCGAGTACCATCGAATTTTTCGGGCATGTTAATCTTCGGCTCTGAAAAATTCACACGCTGTCGGAGCTGATCATTCTCTAGGTGTAGTTGTTCGATCAATTGCTAAAGGGCAGCAACTTGCTCACGAAGAGCATGTTTGGACATGATGAGTCAAAGAAGAAAATCGAAAAAAAAGAGAAAGAAAGAAAGAAAATGGGATCAATGACAAGCGGGAGCAGAAGCTTGTCACTACCTCAGAATCATTCAAACTATCACGACCTTGTGCGAAACCTTTAAAACAAAGGCAGGACCTTTGAGCTGAAAGAAGGAGATTGTATTCAAGAGAGAAATGAATATAAAATGAAACACAAGGCCGAAGACTAATGTTAAATAATTTTAAGAAACCTGGAACTGAAACCTTGTTTATATATATGAGGTCCTAAGGATTGTGTGGTCCACAATTGATCTGAAATGTGTGGTCCACAACTGGCTTTGAACATGCGTATGAATATCGCCTTGCTATTGATGGTGTAATTCAACATTCAGGATCATATGGACAAGTTGGCTAATACATATGTGTGTTAATGAAAAAGTTTCAAGTTCAAGTCTTTTGAAAGTAAAAAAATAACCCATTATAACTCCTATCTTATGAGTGTTATACAACACCTAACACTTTGGGTCTTAAAGTTGAGGTAATCCTATCTTATGAGTGTTATACAACACTTAACACTTTGGGTCTAACATGACTAAGTTGAGGTTGAGTGTTATACAACACTTAACACTTTTGGGTCTTAACATGACTAAGTTGAGGTTGAGGTTGAGTGTTATACAACACTTAACACTTTGAGTCTTAACATGACTAAGTTGAGGTTGAGGTTAAGTGTTATACAACAGTTAACACTTTGGTCTTAACATGACTAAGTTGAGGTTGAGGTTAAGTGTTATACAACACTTAACACTTTGGGTCTTAACATGACTAAGTTGAGGTTGAGTGTTATACAACAGTTAACACTTTGGGTCTTAACATGACTAAGTTGAGTGTTATACAACACTTAAAACTTTGGGTCTTAACATGACTAAGTTGACTAAGTTGACTAACTTCCATGTGACTGAAAAAAGACCTAGAATAACACTCCTAAGATAGCACTTAACATGGAAAAAAGACCTAGAATAACACTCCTAAGATAGCACTTAACATGACTAAGTTGACTAACTTCCCTATGACTGAAAAAGGACCTAGAATAACACTTTGGGTCTTAACATGACTAAGTTGACTACTTCCTTGTGACTAAAAAAGGACCTAGAATAACACTTTGGGTCTTAACATGACTAAGTTGACTAAGATAGCACTTAACATGACTAAGCTTGACTAACTTCCCTGTGACTGAAAAAGGACCTAGAATAACACTTTGGGTCTTAACATGACTAAGTTGAGTGTTATACAACAGTTAACACTTTAGGTCTTAACATGACTAAGTTGAGTGTTATACAACACTTAAAAATTTGGGTCTTAACATGACTAAGTTGATTAACTTCCCTGTGACTGAAAAAGGACCTAGAATAACACTCCTAAGATAGCACTTAACATGACTAAGTTGACTAACTTCCATGTGACTGAAAAGGACCTAGAATAATACTTTGGGTCTTAACATGACTAAGTTGACTAAGATACTGAAAAAGCACCTAGAATACACTCCTAAGATAGCACTTAACATAACTAAGTTGACTAACTTCCATGTGACTGAAAAAGGACCTAGAATAAACACTTTGGGTCTTAACATGACTAAGTTGACTAAGATAGCACTTAACATTGAATAAGTTAACTAACTTCCCTATGACTGAAAAAAGGACCTAGAATAACACTTTGGGTCTTAACATGACTAAGTTGACTAAGATAGCACTTAACATGACTAAGTTGACTAACTTTCCTGTTATTGAAAAAGGACCTAGAATAACACTTTGGGTTGGTCAAGTGTGACTGAAAAAGGACCTAGAATAACACTTTGGGTTGGTCAAGTGTGGGTCCAACAGTAACTAGAGTGGCTTAGTGTGGATAATTATAGTATAAGAGTAGATTGTAACAATCAGAAGTACATATAAAAAGCATATTTGTTAAGGACGTGAATGTAAAAAGTTTATGAATAATATTAAGAACCTTAATTATTAAAGTAGTAGTGTTTAATGACTTTAATTGTTAGTTAGTTGGTTATAATAACATGTATAATCATATGGTTGTTTAGAAAACTTATTATTAAAGGAAAAATAATATATTTAAAAAAAAAACTAGCATGTATGAGAGATAAAAGTTATTTTTAATGAATTAGTAAAATAATTTGAATCAAATATGTTTATAATAAGAAAATTATTATTAAGATAAGAAGTATCAAAAATTAAAATTTATAAAAAAACAAAAAAGATTGTGAAAATTATCTTATAAAAAAGATACAATACAATATATATATATATATATATATATATATATATATATATATATATATATATAATGTGAAAAGTCATCACCAACACTAGTGTTATTAATTTAGTAAAATATAAAATCTTCTTATACAAAGATAAGAATATACTTTTTAAAATCTTATAAAGTGAACAATATTTTAAACTTTTATATTATCTCCTCATTCAATAATGAACTTTTATTTTATATAATACATGACATTAAAAATGTCTTTAATTATAGAAAAATAACTCAAATTTTGGTATTCAAATTTATAACATACATGTAAAAAACTAATGTTAATTAAGCAATCATATATTGTTTTAAATTAATAAATAAGAACAATAAATTTGTGGTTGCATGTTGTTGAGATGTTTAAGTCCATTTAAAATGATGAGTGACTTTATCTTGAATATAATTAATATAATTTACACGTTTATTAACAATAACTCTCAAATCTAACATAATTGAAAAAATTATAAAATTGTTAAAGATAAAAATTATAGTTCATGAAGAATGAAGAGTGTCTTTGTAGAAAAATATTGAGAATTGTTGTAAATAAATTTAATAAATAAAATATTTAAAAATTCTTTATGTTTATCCATGTATTTTTAAATGGTGAATTATAAACTTTTTCTTGATATAAAATCATCGTCAAACCTAGAAGTTATTAAAAAATGATAATTCATTTTATATTAAGACTTTTTGATACCAGTATCAAAATCAGAATAAATCTTGTTATATAAAATAAATATGTCATTTTGAGAAACGGGTAATCACCATTAAAATTATAAGATATTAAATAAGTTATATCCCTTTTATTTTATTAATAGACTCTCAATAATTTTATTTTCAAGGTTAAATTTTGTTGTAAGGTTTATTTCACATATGGAATGGGATTCATATTTAAAACTTGGTCAAATACCTTTTAATGAGAGCTGACCTAGTAAAACTTATAAGATATTTTGTCACGTTTCAAAAGTGTACAAGGTTACAATGTGTTACTTATCTTTAATAAATAATGATTGAAATAAAGTTCTTATTTCATTGTTTAACCTTGTCTAGACTTATTAAATAAATCAAACACATGAACATTGGTTAGGCCTTTTAACTTTGTGTAAGTTAAAGATACAATATTAAAACTTGAATTATATGGGGTTTATCTATGTGCTCTTTATTAAATTAAAGTTACATATAAAAAGAATTAATCGATACATCTTTTCCATAAGTGTTGAATAAAGTAACATTAGATAGTGTCATTACTTGTTATCGAGTTAAATTATATTATTAATTTATTAATTAAATGTATCACTTTACTAAATACATGAAAATAATAATTAAGATGAAAATTGATTATAAATTATGAAAGTTTTAAATGTTAAGTAATTTGTAGGTGTAATAATTAATATTTAACTTTGCTTAATAGTAAGTAAATAAGACTCTATCATAGAATTAAGTAAATAAGTGTGATGAATATACTAGTGTTTCACATTATTTCCTTCTCATTAGCATAATCTCAATTTATTTTAAATGCACACCTTTTGTGCTACATTAATTTTCAAATATATCACATTTTAAGAGTTAACTTACTTTTATTATGGATAAATTTACATTAACTTGAATGGGTTTTCTCTAGCTTTTCATATTATATAACATTTCTAAAAGTTTATTTTGATAGATTTTCTTATTAATTTATTTGGAGATTGAGTCTAAAATATGAGAGGCCAAGAATTATTTAAAGGTAACTAACGATGATGTGTTTAAATAATGAAAGATGTCATTTCCTTACTTTATTTTATAAAGCCATGTCAAATGACACAAAACAACCTTATAACTTAATTATTTTTTGAGTTCACACTTCTTCCACACCTTGAATTCACACACTTCTCAAATTTCTCGAGTTATATTTTTATATTAACTTTAATTTATTGTACATAAGTCCCTTTAGTTTGGGTTTTTACCTTTCGTATTCATTAATGATTCACCATGTATGCCCTCAAGTTAAGCTTTGAACTTGTCTCCCACACATAAGTACCATTATATCTCATGTTATTGTTAGGGGTTGGTTAGTGAATGTGTAAGTTTAATTAGCTTAACTATCCTTAAATTTTACTTTAAGGAGTGTTTTTAACCCTCTTCAAAATCGATCATGGACTTAAATAAGAATTTAATAGAAAAAAATTAAAATGTAAATTTTACTTTCTTTTAAAAACTATGAATTATATAATGATAACTAAAAAAAACCTAAGTAAATTTTATTTAAAGGTTATATAATGAATTTCAATAATGTTTGTGTAGCAACACTTATTATGGTGTGGCTAATCCGACAATTTATTACTTGTTAAATAAACATGTTCTTCAATCTCAATGCATATTTTAGTTTTCACAATAATACTGTCTTGTAAATCATGACATAACTGAGTATAGATAAGAACTTAGAAACTTGAATCATATTTATATTTAATTAAAAATTAAATTTAAGACTATAACTTTAACAAAAGTAAAATGAAATTTTACCATTGACAAAAACTGTAAAGGAAAGATAAATTTTAAAATGTAATATGAAATTACTTTACCTAAAGTTTGTCCGCTTTGCTAAACTAGGTATATGAATTTTAAAGTTCTTATTCATAATTAAAATTATTATATTACCATTTTATCCAATAGACTGATATACAATATTTATTCTTATTTTAATTAATTAAATACATATTTTAATTGATTAACCTACTTTTGAAAAGAGAAGGTTAAAATAGAATGAATTGAACCTCCTTAAATTCTTAACTGTATTATAGAGATTATTTTTAGTTTTTTAATGTTGTTCAAGTGTTAAAAGTTATATAACATGTTAAAAAAACTAATTATAGCATTGGAAACAATATATATATGTTTGTGTTATATGTAACAAATAAACAATCAAGATTGCATTATTTTATTATTACTTAATAAGATCGAGAGTCCTAAATTATGTGTCGACAATTGCATTAATTAACCTATTGGATTTTGTGATCCTGCCGTCGATGAGAACTCGCACGCGGCAGAAATATAAATAGCGAAAATTATAATATAAGATACTACCGCTAAATTGAAAACTGTGTTTATATGCTTTCTTTAGCATATTTTACTTCATTTGATACATTCCAGTCCACCATCGATGTTATATCATTTCACAGTTAATGACCACGTTACTCTTCTTAACCCCATTGGAATTACAGAACGGAAGTGTACTTTTGAACAGATGATTATTACTCTATAATATTCCCATAATCACTACAGAATCCCATTTGTTGAATCCCAAAAATCCCATAAAACGATATGCTAAGAGATCTTCTTAGCCTGTCAATCTAATCACTAGATTACCGCGCAAGCATTACTTCCGGTACTTCATAAGTAGGTAGAGCCACAAAAATTTATTATGAGCCGATCAGACAGCCGTGATAGCGCCACGTGTGAAGCAGGTTTAACTTAAACGTGATTAGGGCAAAGGGTTTAAACGTTTTGTAATCCGAGGCAGATTTCTGCCACGTGTCTAGAGTGGTATCCAACGGCGGGTGAGTGAGGTAAAGAAGGTGTTTGAGGAGCACTTAGGTTTTTCCATATTGTCCTGCTTCGAGAGAGAAAATGGCAGAGGGTTCGGCTTCCGCCGTGCATCCCATGCGAAGGCCTGGCTATGGCTCCGATGGTGCTCGCTGCGATCTTCTATGTAATCACTTCGCCGTCACTCTGAGCCGTGTTGCAGGGGATGTTCGTCAGTATGATGTAAGGATTACTCTTGCGTTTCTTAGAAATCCGTGCTTCTCTTGTATCTCTCTTTTCCCAAGAATTTGTGTTTCTTAACCGTTCTAAGGTTTTCTCTCTCTCGGGAATGTGTCAAATCCTGCTTTTTCTGTTTTCATTGTAAAATCCTGAACTTTCGACTTTCTGAGCATGTTTTTCTGTGAAGACAGCCGTATATGCTGAAAAAGATTGATTTGGTACATACATTGTTCAAGAATCCCTGTTTTTAGACAGTTTCGTTTGGGAATACTAAGAAATTGGTGCATTTTTTTCTCAGATTGTTGCTCGTTTCTTGTTGATGGTCGTAATAGTCGTTTCTAAGGGCTTTGTTTCCATACATTACTCCCCGCACTAGTCTGTAGAAGTCGCATTTTGTAACAGATTCTTCTCTGTAGAAATGCTTTTCTTCTCGATTTCCCTGACGACATCCGTACTTTAGTAAATAGTCTCGACTTGTGTTCATTTCATTCCTGAAAAACTCGCAAAAGATCCTGTTTAATGTGTTACCATTCCGCATGCTCAAACTATTGCACTTTTACTTCTAAATTTGGCGGCTTGCTTCTATGTTTGCTTAAGAATTGCACATTGACTTCTAAAAGTTGCGGTTTGCTAAAGTATTTCTTCTCTGCGTCTGTGTTTTTCCAGAAGTGTTTGTTTCATGTGGGTTTAGCTCTAAAAGGATCAATTTTTATTGTGTTTTGTCTGACCAGGTGACAATATCGTATGACGATGATCCATCCAACAAGCAGATTATTCGCAAGACGTTGAATCGCCGTCTACTGCAGAAGGTACGGGAAGAGCTCGATGTCAAGAAAGGCCTCATTTTCGATGGAGAAAAGACCCTTTACTCCTTGAAAAGCTTCCATTTGATGAGAAAGAGTTCAAAATCACCATGGATAAAGAAAACATTCCCAGGTAACACATTTATGTCATTTTGCACTGCATTATTTGGAATAGTATTTCTATTCCCTGATTTCGTGTATATGTATAGTAACAAACCGTATCTTGTGTTATTTTTCAGCACTTCATTCTTTCTTTTATTACTATTTCGTGCATAAAGTGAATGTAAATCGTACTGTGTAACTTATTTTATTGTCTTAAGAACTTATTGCTCAACGTAGCTTTTATACAATTTTTGCCTTTATTTCTGTGTTTGTTACCGTTTTTAAGCAATATATGTCGCCTTATGTCGTTTTTCGTATTTCCAATTTTTTAAGTTGATATCTTTAACATATTGTAGTTCTTATACATAGTCCATGTATATAATTTAGCTGATTTATATATACAAGGTCACATGTTTATGTCGTTTTACACTTCTGTATGTCGTTTTGCACTTCATTTTTAGGATAGTAGTTTTTTATTGTTATTACGTGCGCCAAGTATTCAATAAGAGATGTGGTGTTATTTCTTTGTCTTATGAATTTTTTGTGGACGTACTAGTGCAAAACGTAGTTTTTATTCAATATTTAGAGAATTTGTTTCTTAATGTACTTTTGTCCTGTCCTAAGAAGTTGTCATTTCAGAGTACGTGGTCAAAAAGTACGTAATAAAGACACACATGCACAAGATACTATATATATTGTCACATAATGGTTAATTATGTACTGCTGATCACATTAAGGGCTCCGGGGGCTGAAGAAACTGAAAGATCGAAAAAGCGAAGGGGGATGGATCCTGCTTCAAAATTCGAATTAGCTTCTCGACTACAGTGGACATGAAATGCTTAATGGACAAAGATCAAGTAAACCGTTCGCAGGAGGCTCTTCGAGTCCTCGATGTGTTGCTCAGAGAGCAGGCTGCTCGCAGGTGAGTCTTCTTTACTGCTTAAACTTGGAATGCTAGCTTGTTTATAATATGCAGAATATTAATATTATACGCTAACCATACGTATTAATGAAATATTGGATACATGAACATCATAATTGTAAATATTATACCACATTTAACGAGTGATTATATATCCCAGACTTGTATGTATGTATGATTGCCTGTTTTTTTAGAGAATATGTTCAGCTGCGAATGAGCTACTTTCACGAGTCACTAGGACGAGTTTCCGATTTAGGTGAGGGAGTGTTAAGCTGGAGGGGGTACCATGCTAGTTTTCGGCCATGTGCCAACGGGATCTCCTTGAACCTCGGTGAGCAGCCTATCTATATATGTATCTAATTATTTACATGCGTGTTTATACGATTCACGTCTCCGTGTGTGTGTGTTTAGACCCATCGACCACGATCGTTATTAAGCCGATGAAAGTGCACGAGTTTTTAGCCGACCATCTGAAAAAATCTCCGGACAGAATCAATCTTGAAGATATGCCCAAGGTATGACTAGCTGTTATTTCTAGACATAAAACATACATGCTTACGACGTATATATCTTAATGCACCCAAATGCATACACTCAGTAGTAATACAACCGGGAGTTTGATAATTGTGCAGGCTAAGCGAATTCTGAAAGGTATTGAGGTCGAAGCTTATACTCAAACCAAGCACAAAATCTTTGGATTCAGTGAGCTGCCAGCATCTGAACAGAAGTGTGTTGACTTTTTTATATTATAGTTCATATGTTTAACCAGAGATATCCATAATATGTATACTTATCACGTGTGGATGAATATATATTTGTATATGCTAATGTATAGTATGTGTGTACATATGTGAATTTCTCTCTATGTACATTTAGTAGATAGATGCTACACGTGTTGCTGTGCTTTACAGAACTTGTGTGCATACAGGTTTGAAAGAAGAGAAGGGGACTGATGGCCAATTCTCGAATCAAGAGGTCACAGTGCAGGAGTACTATCACAAGAAGTACAATACAGTACTACAGTATCCGCGGCTTTTCTGTGTCAACGTTGGAAAAGCTACGCGGCCAGTCTTCATCCCAATGGAAGTAATATGATCTATATGTGTATTGTACTATTTACGATATTCACATATTTGAAGTAGATTGGCAGCACATTCGTTCCTTTCGACTCAGTGTTTTATGGTTTTGCAGTTCTGCACGATCCTGAAAGGACAGCGATACATGAAGAAGCTCTCTGGTACGCAGGTTCGCAAACTTCTGGACGAAGCCAGGCAGAAACCAAATGAACGAATTCAAGTAATCCAGAAGGTAAGACGAGTGTTTATGGTGTATTAATCTGCTGTTCTTATAGCGTATCACTTATAATGCCTTGTTTTATTTTGTGTATTCTATCAATGTGTACTTCTGTTTATATGTTTATATGTTTATATGTTTAGATTCATGATATATTTATGTATGCAGGGAGTAGACGAGCTGCTAAAAAATGCCGAGGCGGATCTCAAAAACTTCAACATGAGCGTAGAGAAGAAGTTGATGTCGGTTAAAGGACGCTTATTAGCTGCTCCTCCATTGAAGTTCGGGAAGATCGACGAAACTCCTCGAGACGGAAGATGGAATTACAACACTAAGGTTATACACACACACGCACGTGTCCATATATAAATCTATACTTTAAACTTGTAGACAGTAGCCAAACCGGCAAATGTCACCAAGTGGGTCGCCGTGAGCTTTGGTCGGCAGTCTGAAAACGAAGTGAAGCAAACGGCCATGCAGTTAAAGCAAGTTTGCAACCGGAAGGGCATAGTAAGTACAACATATATACATTACACGTGCAGATTTGTATACATGCTGTATAGTGATACTGACGTCCTCTATTTATTCATGTTTGTACTGGTAGTGTGGAGGAAAAGTTCATATTTATTTCTCTATCTGTACTAATGCAGCTACAATGAATATACATGGCTATAATTGCAGAATAATAGTCACATTTGTACACGTTTAATATTCTACGACTAAATTATACGCATGGATCATTCCGTATGATATATGATGGCTACTTTCCTCTATTTATTTTTATATAATGTAATTACGTGTTATATTGTATATTCATAGATGTATTATATTTCATAAATTGTATGTGGGCTGATTGCTTAATGTATTGCTGTTTTGTAATAAGCATTACATTGATGTTTTCTACTTACCTGTTTATTATTTCCAGAATATGGATGATCCTTTTGGTGTTTTTGCGGAGAACCCTCGAAATCTGGGCGTTCATGCCAGGACAGAGTCAACATGATGCGAAACGAAATGAGGGGTAAATTGCCCGGCGCTCCAAGCTTTGTACTTTGTATCCTTCCTGGGAAGGATTCTGACCTCTACGGTACAGATATATGCACCGCATACTGAATGATTCAACACAAGTTCATACATACGTGTGCGTGTGTCTACCTACCTATCTATCTATCTATCTATCTATCTATCTATCTATCTATCTATCTATCTATCTATCTATCTATCTATCTATAGATAGATAGATAGATAGAGAGAGAGAGAGAGAGAGATATGCACACGTATGTAAATGTGAAACGTTTTCTTTTTATGCAGCACCGTTCAAAAGAATGTTTTTAACGCAAATGGGGATTGCAAACCAGTGTATGGTGCCTCCGAGGCAATTGAACGACCAGTACCTGACGAATGTGGCTTTGAAAATCAACGCGAAGGCACGTACTTCAACATATATATAATATATATATATATATAATATATATATATATATATATATATATATATATATATATAATATATATATATATATATAATTATTTCATAACGATGTGATTTCTATTATAAGCTTGTTTTATGATTCATTTCTCTATAATTCCATTTCTTTCATCTCCACAGTGTGGTGGTTACAATAGCGTGCTGGTGACGAATTTAACAGGAGACTTCCAAAAATTTCTGCTGTACCGACTTCCATTATTGGGATGGACGTTTCACATGGAGCTCCTCATTCCCACGCACCTTCTGTTGCAGCGGTATGTGTATTCATGTATGTCGTCTCCTTTCCTTGCGAACACATAAGACTGTTTTCTGTGCTTATAACCGTCACGCTTATGTATAAATGGTCTTAATTATGTTTTAAAAATAGGTGGTGGCTTCTGGTGACTGGCCAAGAATAACTCAATATGCCGCTCGTGTCATGACGCAATCAGCTAAGCAGGAGTCGATTGCAAATATATGTGACGGTCCGGATGGTGGCATGCTTGGGTATGTTATATCTTATGTGCATCCACATAAAGTGACAACACTATTTTATTCTTCATCATTTACAGACAGCTTTTGGAAGATTTCAAATTCACTTTGAGAAGAAGTGCTACCCGGAACAGTTGGTCATATTCAGGTGTCTATACACAGAGAAGCGGGATATTCATATGTCTATACATACATGTTCGTATATGTGGGTATGTGTCGGTGCATTTGTGCGTGGGTGTGTTTTGCGTGTTGCATATACTTGTCATTGTACAAGTTTGGTTTATCTATTATACAAATATTGTCTATAGTCATGATATATACTACATACATGTGTGTGTTTGTTGTTTAACACAGGGATGGAGTGAGCGAATCGCAGTTCGAGAGCGTTCTCACTCTCGAAATGCAGGCGGTCGTTAAGGTTCTTCCATAACTCTATAACCACATGGCAAAACATTTTTAGTGTGGGTCTATACTTTTTTAACTTAACCTCTACCTGTAAACCATCTATAGAATTATCTTGCTGAAGTAGTTAAACATGGCATTAAAACATCTATATACTGCAATCTCTCTCCGCTCACACACACACGTACATGTATAGTTGCATGATTCGTTTTTCTGACTTATAGGCGTGTCAAGATAAAGGTTTCAGGCCGAAGATCACTCTAGTAGTTGCTCAGAAGAGGCACCACACCCGGTTCTTCCCTGCTAATGCCGGTTCCAATAACATCAGCCCTGGTAACATATACATGCGTACACTCGTACATTTGCATGCATATTTAAATATACAACGAATAGCTTTGGTATCGACGTCTCTATCTTATGATGTCTCGTAGGAACTGTTGTGGACCGTGACGTGACACATCCAACGAGCTACGACTTCTTTCTAAGCAGTCAGAAGGGTTTAATTGTAGGTATTCACATGTGTACATGTACATGTATAACATATGATCTCTGAAACGGAAGCATTAATTTTCTTATTAATCTACAGGGAACAACCCGTCCCACTCATTATGTGTGTCTGCATGATGAGATCGGTTTCACGCCGGATGAACTTCAGAACATGGTGAACGCCTCTGCTACACGTAAGTGTACAACACGTATATACGTATATTTCATATATATGATGTATTTAGTCTAATTAATGCATCCTTACAGCTACGTGAAGGCTACAACGGCTGTCTCAGTTGGTAAGCTTTTGCGCTCTGTTTGTGTGTATGTGTGAACTTGCTTGCAGTGTCACCGGTTGTATTATGCACATCTGGCGGCACAGAAGGCAAGGAGCTTCATGTCGTTCGATGGATCAGAGTCGGGCTCCACACATACTGCAACAAGCGACTCTGTTGCTGTTCCTGAGATGCCCAAGCTTCACAAGAACGTCAGCCGCACCATGTTCTTTGTCTAGGTTAGTACCCGGCTCTGTTTGCGTGCGTGTGTGTATCCTATGTGTGAGTGCATCTATATAAACATACATATTACCGGTGCTCGTATATACAGACACATGCACATGTATCGTATGTGTTTTCGTACATACATCCGCTTTCATTGATATACATACAATGTATACTATGTATGTTATGAGATGTATGGGGTGTCTTACACAAGATCTTAACAGGGGATGAGGCGGAAGTAGATATACGGATCATATACTTAATTTATTTGTTAGTGCACATGAACTCAAGTATATACAATTTTATATAACATCGGTATTCTAATTGTGACATCCATGGCTTTTCTTTGTATATTTCCGTTGTTTATATATATTAGTTCCTATGTGTGATCTATTGTGATGCATGTATGCATTGTAGTAATGTGTGTGTAGGGCCCTATAGAGCCAACAATCACGTGTGTGGCTCTATAGGGCCCTGCAATAGGGCCCAACATATATTCCCGTAATTCAAGACTAGACATAAATGTTAACATATTTATTAAAACACTTTGATTTTATGGGCTAATTATAATTAGAATAAAGGTGGCTGTTATTTATTTAATTAATTTATGAATTAATTATAATTAGAATAAGATTATAAACGAATAACTGTTTTCTTTACGTAATTAATTTTTATAATAATATTAAGAAGGTTTTATATATTGTAAAATGTTAAACTCAGTCTTTATGCAAATATATATATAATATATTAATATATTTATTAATCAATATAAGTAAGTTCACGAAGAAAGGTTCAAACTAACTAAATATAAATTTCAATATTGGGAGTTTAAACGTGATTGATTTAGTGCATGTATTATCAAACATTTCTTTCTCTCTAAATTCAATCAAATTTCTACCAAATTTATTGCAATGGATTCAATATGTCATTATATAACTCCTAGAGTACATATATATATACTATATACAAAGGCTGTATTTGTCATTCATACATATAAACCGTGTTTTTTGCAGTATATTTTATATAATATATAAGAATATAAATATACATATACTTTTTCTGCCATAATGTTTCCTCTGGTAGTGTGGTTTTATGCTTGTAGAATGACTTAAATCAATTAAAACGATAAGTCAAGTGCAGTCAAAGTTCATTCAACTTGCGATTCCTAAGTCAGCGTTGACCTTCTCTCTAAACGTGACTTTGACTAATTTGGTTATGAACTTTGACTGCATTTCGTGTTAAAAAGGCGGGAAACATTTTGAATTTGAACTGGTGCTCTCATAAAATATGTCGATATTCCACCGTTTCTGTCGCAACATCTTCAAATGTACGAAACGAGCACGGCCTGCATACATGTGAGTACCCATTTGAAGCTCTAGTTTGTGTGCTTGTGCCATCTCTAGATTAACTTAATCAACTCAAGGTATTCTTTTAACCTAACCGGGATCTAAGTTGATTTAAGTTTATGTGTTTATGATCTTAGTTGCTATACACACACTGAAATAGATCAATCTTATCTTTTGGTCTGTGGGTCTATATATATATATAGATACTTTCGGCACCTTTGCAAGTTGTTAAGAACCTTAAACATGTTGATCCAGTAGTTTAATAACATGGAAATTGCCTGTAGATTCATATACGTGATAGACCCACTTGAAATATCGTTAGTTGTGTGAAAGAAGACTCACAAAACATCACATCCACGGCTTTTATAGAGCCCATGTGATGAGATTAAAGTCGTCAATTTTAGCTGTAATCCGGTAAACTGTAAAAACTACCGGTGTACGCATTTGTCGAGGAAAGGATGGTGCAGGGTCATTCTAAACCTCACAATGCAGCTGGTCCAGCGTTAGATTTCTTATCCACATGATATATATTGTCTTGGTTGTATATATGTTGAACACTACTTGATTTTTTATAGATTTGCTTTTGAAGAACTTACTATGTCGAAAACTCCTGCAGTTGCAGCGAATGACAGATTTACTTAGTTTATTATATTCTTTTGACTGAAAACCATCGCAACCCTGCACTTAAAAAGCACATGTGAACACTGCAGATTGTCAATGAAAACCCTGTTAAAAGTTTTAACGAAAGAAACTTGTAACTTATCATCGTCTATCTATTCATCTGAATAGTGTTGAAAGTGTTATACATTGTGAGTTAATTTAATTAGAATAACGTATAAAAGAATTATAATTAGAAGAAAACTGCAGATAAATAACTATTCATTTGTCTAATTAATTTATCATAATTAGTATTTAGGTTTTTATTTATTTAATTAATTAATTTATAATAATAATATCATTATATATATATGAGTCTTGAAATTGAGTTAAAGGTAAAACAAAATTAAATTAAAATTTCTCTCAATTTAACTTATGAATCGATTTTTCTAGTTTATAAAGCGTGTCTATAAAGATTTGAAACTTGTGTCGTACGAGAAACGTTTTTCAAGACTTGGATTAAGAACTAAGCATGTCCAAACTTAACACATAATGTTAACATACTTAATAAAACACTTTGATTTATTATAATTAGAATAAAGGTGAAAATAAATAGTTATTTATTTATTTAATTGATTTATGGATTAATTATAATTGGAATAAGAGTAACTGTTTCTTACCTAATTAATTAATTATAAAATGCTGAAATCGAGTTTAAAAAGAATTTGAAATAATGCTAAATTAAGTCTTTAAACAAAATTTTCAAGTTTATGAGAATGTGTGTGAAGATCTGAAACCGTCCAAAGACAAGTAAAACACAAATTAACTAAATTACTTAATATAATTGGGATCTTAAACATGATTGATCTAGTTCATACATTATCAAACATTTCTCTCTCTAAATTCAGATTGTAATCAAATTTTTGTTACTATTTCGAAAAGAAAGAAAATAAAAAGCAAAGTGGCCACCAAATTTATTACAAAGGATTCAATATGTCATTAAAGACAATACATCGAAAGTCGATATATTGCAGAGGACTTGCTTCCTAACAACTCATAAACTTGTACAGAAGTGTCCTTTATGTTCGTCGTGGGTTTGCCAGTCATGATGTACAAGTTGCATGATTATTCCATAGTTTATTCCTCTTGTAAATCTCCTGGTATATATACACATACAAAGCCTGCATCTCTCATTTCATTCATACATTGAGCTCTTGCTTTCCTACATATACTTCTAAATGGCAATACTCGCAAAGTTAGTCTCAAAGAGCAGCAGATTGTTCAGATCTGAATCGTTCAATCATAAGAAGCTAGAGAGATCCTGCTCATCTACTTCATCATGTTCTTCGTATGATCTTGATCTAGATCATGATGATGATTTGGATCAAGCTCCTTCGGATGTTCCAAAGGGATGTATGGCAATCTACGTAGGAATCAGTGAGAAGAAGAATAGATTTGTTGTTGGAACACATCTGCTGAGGAATCCAGTCTTTCAAGTGCTCTTACAGAGGGCTGCTGAAGAGTATGGATATGAAAATGTAGGTGCTTTGAATATCCCGTGTGAGCCTGTTCTGTTCGAGCATTTCCTATGGCTTTTGAACAACAATGATCCTGCAGCAGCCATGCTTGAAGTTAACGATCTTCTCGCGTTCTATTCTGGCTAGATCAGTGGTGTTTGTTTTCTCGAGTTTCAGAAGATTTGTGAAGAATTTCGGCTCGGAGAGATCTATATTACATGAGCTAGAATGTTAACATATTCATGATTAATATAAAATATGTTGATGACTTCTCAAGCTCTCACTAGTGTGTGCAGATGACTCATCTCTTCCAATGGTTGCAGGAAGCCCTTGAAAATGTAATATTATTTGTAATTAAGGGTCGTTCAACTCTAAACTTTGTCAAACTCGATATGAGTGTAATTAATTAAAATATTTAACTTAAGGGTCGTTCAATGTCTTACATAAGCGTATAACTTACTTGAAGTTGATAGCATTCATCATGTTTAACTTAATTTTTATATTCTTAATAAAATATTGAACTTAACCATGTATGAAACGCGTGACGATCTACTTCAAGTCATCAATAGTTTAATCAACTTAAATAGATGATAATTGATTAGTTTAAAAGTCCATTTCAACTGTCAATTAACTGCCAATCATATTCAGATCAATTTTTTAAATGTGATTAATTATTAAGTTAATATCAAGTTGACATGTTCATATTAATTCCGAATTCAAGTCATAAACAATTCAGAAGAATACAGGGATGATGATGAAGATGAGTAGCTCTTAGATGTACGCTCAAGCTGCTGATATTGATATAATAAAACTACCACTCCGAAAATCTTTGCAAAAACAATCATTTTTTGTTTTCTTCAAAATGATTTTCTCAACCAAAAAAATGAATAGGAATGAGCTGAGCAAATCTAGTTTTACTAAGACAATGATATATAACTTGCGAGTTGCACAGAGAATTAACTGGTATCTGAGACGGAAAGGGATGGGGGTTATAACAGTAGTTAGAACTGTGAGAGACTGCACCATAGTAAATAATTGACACCGTAAGTTACCAGTTTTTCTTTCGTTAAAACTTTTAACAGGGTTTTAATTGACAATCTGCAGTCTGCGATGGTTTTCAGTCAAAAGAATATAATATACACATAACACTTAAGTAAACTAAGTAAATCTCTCATTCGCTGGAATATTGAAATTGCACAATTTTTTGACTTAATAAGTTCAAAGCAGTGTTCAACATATTTCAACATATATATATATAACAATAAATTTGTACACTATTATGTTTTTAATTTTGCTTCAGAAGGAAACTAGTAGCAAAGATACTTTCAAACTCAGAGACATCCTACCTACGGATTGGTATATCCCTGTTGAACTCGAACATCTTCGATTTAGAGTTCCTCCAAGCAATACACTTTAGCGATTGGAGCAAACTAGGGGTTCATGTAAGGGCATTTAGGTTGTTGGGTGTTCATTGACCCTCAGAATTATGGTGCAAACTCCTGGCTGGTGTTGATAAAGTCAACCACTGGGAAAAGATGGTGTTTGTGTTTTAAAGTAAGCGTTGTGGTTGTCTTAAAACATAGGGAGTGGTTAAGTATAAGGATATACTGAAAAAAAAACAATAGAGGACTTGGAAGTCATTGCAGAGATTCTCAAGTCTCATCTAGCAGCAAGAAGAGTAGGTTTAGTAAAAGAGGAAGACAAAAAAGCCTAGAACTTATTTTGAGCTTGACCATGTGATTTTCTTTTGTGTCTGATTAGAACTTCCAGAGCACAAGGTAGTGGGGTGGGAGGTATACCCATCCCACTAGTGATTACCAGTGACGATCCTAAGGATAGTCGTTTAAAAAGTTCCACTATGTGAGATGCACTGTTACTAGCAAATAACACAGCAGCCACAAAAAAGTCGCATCAAAACCTCATATAAATATAAAATCTCATTTCTGATTTCTACTCTTGTTTAAGCAATTTAGTAAGAACTCTCTGTTATTTATAGTCACGTACCTGGGTTGAATGAATCGTCAGTTGTTAAAAGTATATTAACTTTCATAATAAGTTCTAAACCTTTGTTTAGGAGCTTTCGAGGGATAATTAACAACATTTGTACTATCGGAGTTGAAGGCTATAATAATAAAGAATAATGAACAATTTCAAGTGTATGTGCATGGGTCTTTAGATGTGATTCGCTCATTGTGATAATGGCCAATGTAAATTGTATCTCTAACAGCGGCTGAAGCTATGAGTTGGTTAGAGATGGCCATGAACAAAAACACTAATCAAACTAATCCTAAGTAACATTAATCAGTCAAAACCGTATTAGTGTTACATGTGACTGTGGACTAGATAAGTGTCATAATTTTTATTTCACCTTGCACAACTTCTGACATTACACTTAATAACAGACTAACAAATAATTAGGGCGTAGACACAATTTCTATAATACACATAGGAACTGAGGGTTTGTATACGAACCAAGTCAATATTCATTCACTATATACAATCTAACCTGGAGATGCCGTGTCAACCCACTTGCCTAATCTGTAAAACGGGGGGAATCCTCGGGTGTTATAACTGTATTGTAGGGTACTGAGTTAAGAAGTGTAATAACTAACTATAATGTAGGGTAGCGTCCCCATTTAAGAGTTAAAAACGCTACATAAGAGGCACTGTAAACTCATTATAAACGCTTAGTTGACAATCCTTAACAGATCAAAAATGATGTAAATGCTGGTTGCACAATGTCATGAACAAATGGCATGGTCATTTGAGAGAGAAATGGGAGGCACAACATGTTGGCAAAGCTTGGAGTTGCTCATGTTAAAGAGGAAAGGAAGGGGTGAGCAAAACGGTAGAAAAGAAAGCAACACATAGCAAAGTGCACTACCGAACGGGGCATTGGACAAATTTATATTATTATGAATTTATGTTACACCGCTGCCCTAAATTAAAAGTATACGTAAATGTACTAAGTTTCAGTTAACTTTGAACTTAACCGATTTAACCTTCATATTTTATTTCCACGAATTAAAATAAGTTAATCACCAACTTTAAATTTTAATTTGCACACACACTAAAGTAGACTAACTATAAACTATATTATTATTCTAAGTTAAAGCACTAAGTTTAAGTTAGACTTTAACTTATTTGTTCATTTAATATATTATTTACAAAGTTTACAAAGGTGGTGTTTACCAAAGGCTAAAGACCTCCATATAAAGGTTGCATAATAAATATTCGTTCAAACAAAGAACAAACTGGTAAGATTAAATTAATAAAAATAATAAATATTTATTAATAAAAGACTCTCTCTCTCTCTCTCTATATATATATATACATATGTATTTTATTTTATTAGGTTTTTCTTCTTGTAGTTGTGCTGGATCAGTTTAGATGATTGTGTGGAGTACATGGAAGAGGATGAGCTCGTGGAGATGCAAAAATCTAAAAAATGGCAAAGAAAGGTAGGCGATAAATCCATTCTTTTATCTTTTTATGAACTTTTAAAAATATATACATATATATTCTGTAAATATACAAGTTGTTTACATACACAGTCACTCACATGTACATATGGTATTTGGAATTTTAATATGTATGTGTGTGTGTGTGTTTGTGGAATCTGTCTAACATACATGCATACATTTGCATCACACACACTCACACACATACACACGAGTCATTTTCCATGCAAAAGCTTATCCACATTGTTATTCAGATTGATTCTTACGAGAGAATCGAAGTAAGATCTTTCAGTCTTTTTCATACATATATATATACACACGTTAAATACACACACACACACACACACACACATATTCATTTTTGTCGCTCTTTTAACTTTCACTGTGGAGGTTACAGTGGTGACAAAACCATGTGTGTGTGTGTGTCTGTGTTACATTTGGACTTCGAATGAACTCACAGTGTAAGAATATAAATAAATAAATAAACACACACACACACACACACATGTGTGTGTGTGTGTGGAATTATGTTCATTCATGTAATTTATACATAGATTAATTAAGTATAAATTTATTAAGGACTTTGATACTTGATAGATTGAGTCATAACAACACTTAACACTCTCTCTCTCTCTCTCTCTCTCTCTCTCTCACACACACAACACACACACATTGTGTGTGTGTATATATATATATATATATATATATTTCACAGCAATATTCAAGAAATTGTTGAATAGTGTTGAAGGTGTTATACCTTGTGAGTTAATTATATAAAATCAAATTTTTGTTACTATTTTCAAAAAGAAAGAAGAAAAAAAAAAAGCAAGTCTATTAATCGGGCCACCAAAGTTATTACAATGGATTCAATATGTCATTAAATACACGTCGAGAAACAAGAGACAATACCATGGAAAGCTGATATATTGCAGACAACATGCTTCCTAACAACTCATAAACTTGTACAGAACTGTCCTTTATATTCGTCATGGGTTTGCCAGTCATGATGTACAAGTTGCATGATTATTCCATAGTTTACTTGGTAAAACTCCTAGTATATATACAATTTCATTCATACATTGAGCTCATGCTTTCCTACATTTACTTCTAAATGGCAGTACTCGCAAAGTCAGTCTCAAAGAGCAGCAAATTGTTCAGATCTGAATCGTTCAATCATAAGAAGCTAGAGAGATCCTCTAGCACTGCTCATTTACTTCATCATGTTCTTCGTATGATCTTGATTTTGATCATGATGATGATTTGGATCAAGCTCCTTTGGACGTTCCAAAGGGATGTATGGCAATCTACGTAAGAATCAGTGAGAAGTAGAATAGATTTGTTGTTGGAACACATCTGTTGAGGAATCCAGTCTTTCAAGTGGGCTGCTGAAGAGTTTGGATGTGAAAATGTAGGTGCTTTGAATATCCGCATTTCCTATGGCTTTTGAACAACAATGATCCTGCAGCAGCCATGCGTGAAGTTAATGATCTTCTCGCGTTCTATTCTGGCTAGATCAGTGGTGTTGTTTTCTCGAGTTTCGGAAGATTTGTGAAGAATTTCGGCTCGGAGAGATCTATATTACATGAGCTCTTTCCAGAGATTTTGAGATCTGGACGACATGATTAAGAATGTTAACATATTCATGATTAATATAAAATATGTTGATGACGTCTCAAGCTCTCACTAGTGTGTGCAGATGACTCATCTCTTCCGATTGTTGCAGCATTCTGGTGTGCAGATAACTCATCTCTTCCAATGATTACAGCTTTCTGGAAACCCTTGAAAATGTAATATTATTTACATATGAATTACAGACTTTTACCATGTTTAACTGTTTTGTAATCAACAGTCCTTCAACTCAAAACTTTGTCAAACTCAAAACTTTGTCAAGCTCAATACGAGTGTGAGAGAAGTGTGAAAAAAATATAATTTGATTAGGTCTGAGCCATTTATATTAAGTGTCCATATTAGATGCTGATGCTGCCAGATGGTGCTTCCATGGCAGAGTCTACATGAAATATATACTGCATATACCATGTAACTTTACAACTGTAAATTAATTAAAATATTTAACTTAAAGAGTCATTCAATGTCTTACATGCGTATGCCCTACTTGCATTCATCATGTTTAGCTTAATTTTATATTCTTAATAAAATATTAAGCTTTAACATGTGTGACGTCTTAACTTTTAGTTCAAGTCATACTTAATATTTAATCAACTTAAGAAGATGATAACAATAATTGTTTTAATTAGCTTGAAGTCCATTTCAATTGTCAATTAACTACCAACCATATTCCAAATCAATTTAATCAATTATTAAGTTAATATCATATTGACATGAATTCAAGTCATAAACACTTTAATATTGCTTTGAAAATATATATATACATATGAGAGTTAAGTATTCAATCTATCAAGTACTAAAGTCCTCAATAAATATATACTTAATTAATTTATGTATAAGTTACACGAATGAACATAATTCCACACATATATATTACACCACGTGTGTATTTGTGTGTTTATTTATTTATTTATGTTCTTACACTGTGAGTTCATTCCAAGCACAGACACACACACATGGTTTTGTCACCATTGTTCATATGGTGAACCCCTCTAGGTTGATTGTGGCATGCGTTGTGCTCGCCCATCTTCCATGTGCCTTTCCTAGGTTGTGTATCTCATTCTCATGGCCAACTAATACTCATTGATGTTTAGTTATTCAAGGGAGTTGACTCCCACTCTACAATCTCTACTTTTTCACATGATTACTCAACTCATTATTGTTATGTTGGTAATTATCTCATTGAGGTTGCCATAATGGTCATTAGGGACTTTGGATGCCAAGTGTGAGATGTTCATGTGTGGATGTCTTTGGTTGTTGCCAAAATGTTGTCACTAACGTTCAACTCCAAGAGACCCAGAGGTACTGGAGTGTATAAAAAATGGAGACACTATGTGGGTTTGTGAGGTCAAGATCCAAGAGGGTCTAGAGTGTTAAAGTTTTGATTTGAAAGGTAACATGTGGCAACATGTGGTTATTTAAAATAATATTGGGTGAGCAATGCCAAATCTTTAAAGACAACCCTGAGAGTCCAACTTAAATGCCAGATATGCATGAGACTTAGAGTATTACCTAGAGTGACTATTCCATAAACCCTAAAGAATAATTTGAATAGACTTAGAATCATACCCCAAGAGGCTCTTATCCTAAACTCATCAAAAAAACATATCTTATACATACCCTTGTGATAAATCTAAACATTATCATTTATCTTTAAGTAATCACCCTCATTCATGAGTATAACTCTTTAAGGTGACAAGGGGTACCTTAAATTTTGAATGATTAAGTCCTACCCTAAACCTAAGCTAGTACTTAATGAAAATACCAGTGTGCATTATAAATAAATATAAGTGCTAAAGTTAAGTTTTGATATAACCTTAAGTACATGACCTTGCAAGTAGGTTGTTCAACCCTTTAGATCCTAAGGGAAACACCTAAGCAAGTGCTAATAACACATTCAATATGTAACTTTTCATGAGTTGATACCCAAAATTTAACATCTTGATGCAATCACAAACATACCTATTTGTTAAAGTATTCAACCCTCAACATTAAGTACATGAGACAATCACAAAATGTGTCTTAAGTGTTATATTATGTATTATCTAGTTTAATGTTACATCTTCATGTGACATTGTTTTTTAAGATATGGGTTATTTAATTATAGCTTTTAAATTCAAGAGTGCCACTAACGTGGCTTGCAAATATCAATTCTAAAGCCTCTTTATGAACTTTTAAGAATATGTTAAAGAGAACTTGTTAATTAAGATTTCATAGCCACAATTGAACTATTTAGTTACAGGTGCTACTCCTAGCTTGACATGAATGAAGAGGTTGAAAACATCTTACTTTAAAATATGCACTTTAATAAGTTATTAAACACAAATTCATCAATATTAAGGGTAGGCTACCTTGAAAATATGATGTTTTCTTATTATTTAAAAGACAAAAGATTATGCCTTAACAACTTACAATAATTAAAGAATAACAAGTTTAATTATGAACCAATTTTTTTTTTATTATTATCTCTACTTTGCTTATGTGATGGAGCCCCTTCCCTCTTATATTTTCTTATTTGAGTAAATAAGTTAGCATGGAGTGCCAACCCTTAATGCTTTATACTTAGACTTTGGTCTTAACTTTTTTTAAAAGTAAATGCTACTTTTATTTAAAGTGACTTTGTTATATAATTGGATAAGTAATAACATTTAATTCTAAAGTAAAGCAAAGGTCATAATAAAAACTATGACACATGACACTTAAGAGATGGAACATATGTAATAATGGGACACATTGTTTAGGGAAGTATTGTAGAGAAAGAGGTACATAACAATTTCTTATCAACGATAGAGGTATCTACATGTTGTTGAAGAATACTACCCATTGTATGTGCTAATGTCCTATGAGTGAGAGGAACCCCACCCAATTATTGCATACCCACTTAAATAGTGGGTCAAGTGCTACTTCCGTAACCCAAGTGACATCCTTTCGTCGGGTGCTTTCATCATGATTGAGCACTAAGTCAATTGTCTTAACACACCTTTCCCATGTGTGCCGTCCTTTGTATCTTGAGTGGCTGGTCTGACCAATTAGATTTAGCCTGCTGTTAGTGCCACCTGACATTTGCCCCAATCTGTCACAGCACTTGACAACCATTGTTTGTCCATGCCACCGGTCTGAGATCATTGTAGGCCAATCACTTGCCCAAGGTCCTAGGCCTTTGTTTTGGGGTCATTGCTCATCCACATCAGTGATCCACTTTGGCAGTGGCCATACCACAGCAAACCAATAAATATATTAATATATATAATATATTATATAATAGTGTGTGTGTGTGTGTGTGTGTGAGAGAGAGAGAGAGAGAGAGAGAGAGAGAGAGAGAGATAGAGGGGGGAGAGACAAATATTTGTGTTTCATACATTCAGACACAAACATATGATATGATTAAGTTGTTAAGAGTTAAGTGTACATCTTAGAGATGTAACAACTAAATGTTGCCTACAAATACCAACGTTTAAATATGTGTATACAGAAGTTTACACACAAACCATGTACTTAAAAGAACTAATCAGCAAGGAGTCTCCTTTGTCCCACACTGTTTAATTGCCAAATGACCAGTCCATGTAAGCTAGACTCCTTTGTCCCACACTGTTTAATTGCCAAATGATCAGTCCATGTAAGCTAAATGGTCTTTGAACTGCATTGAGTCTTGAAAGTATCATGAAAGTCATCTACAATTGTATAAAACTTGTTCTTAACATTGTACCTTTATCCAAACTCGTACAAAACAAACACAAGTTTATCAACTCTATCTATTGTGAAAACTATTCCAAACAACAAAATAAATAAGCTTAAAATTATTGAAATTCTTTTGTGCAACTGAATTAGAACTGACTTGTGCCAATAGACACAATGCCATTTCAACACTAAACCCACAAACACTCCAAAAAGACAAAGCATCTATCATTATCAATTGCATCTCGAAGATAAATCTGAATTGCCTCAACCTCCTTCCTGTTTTACTCTTTAGTGATTGTATTCAATCACAACTTGGGTAAAGGATAGAACCTGTTAACAACAGTGTGAAAAAAACGGTGGTTGTTTAGCCGAAAACTGTGCACCTATCATGCTCCCCAATGCAGGTTTCAATGTGCAAGCTTTTTAAACTTTTAATAAATAATTTAAGTTAATAAGTCATTATCCTTTGGAGTGAACACCATCATATGCCTGACCACGGACATTTGACATAGCGGACTGCCTCTGGGATGGTCGCTGGCAATCACCAGCCTTAACGATAGACCTCTCACCCCATTAGTACAAACACTCTGTAAGAGCCTCCTGCAAGTTCTGATCAGATACATAGAAGAAATCACCTGATCAAGCTCGAAGCAAGTTCTAGGTTTATCAATCTTCCTCTTTTTGTTGCTGGATGAGACTTCAGAGACCTCGGTAATGACTTTCAAGTCTCTTACTGCCTTTTCCAATATATCCTCGTACTTCACCACTCTCTGAGCACAACCACAACACTTACTTTCAAACACAAACAGCATTTTTCTCCCGGTGCTTGCCTCTGTCAACACCAACCATGAGTCTGCACCATAATTTTGAGGGCCAGTGAATGCCCAACAGCACTCCTGAAAAGCTCTCCTGGTTTTCAATTGGTCAGCCTGCTCCACTCGCCAAAGCCTATCACTTGGAGGAACTCTAAACTCAAGATGCTCTAGTCCAATGGGGATATACCAATCCGCAGGTAGGATGTCTCGGAGTTTGAAGGTGTGTTTGCCGCTAGTTTCCTTCTGGAGCAAAATCAAAAACATGATAGTATACAGGTCTGCTTTCTCCTTACTTCTCCAATCACTAGACTCGAGCGGACGCAAGAATTTCGAGAGCGTGTCAGTAGAAAGGGAGAAAACAAAGCGCAGTATCATGGTAGAGAAGTGGACCTTTGCAGTAATTCTGCCTGCGGTTACAGCAGATGCCAACTCCTAGTGTTTCCAACAAGCGCAACCAACCCTTGTGACTCCAAATCTCCCAAGTGTCTGGAAACTCATCCATAACCTTGTTCAGACGTTGCACCTTTCGTCCCAGAAGGGATGTTTGCATAGCCTTCAACACTAAGCGTATCTTCTCAGTGCCTATGTAGTCAGCATAATAATCCTCCTTAATAGGAATTGGCTATTACTTTTTCCATGTCCTCCTGCCTCATACTCTTCCGGAGCTCTTCCCAAAGGGCCCGTGGATGCAACTGAACAGCTGAAGAGGAGGTGACAAAAGCCGTAAGAACATAAGATAGTATCCTTGGATTGCCTGCCGCCACTGCAATAGAACTTCTCAGACCTTCCGTCAATTGCATGTCTTGAGGAGCCTCATCGCCAACTGTTCTCTGAAGACGTTCAAGAAAGTTGGTGATCACATCTTCACAATCGGCCATGGAGAGTGGTACTATTGGAATATAGACACTGTGAACTTTATCTGAAGCAGTGTTCTGCAGACTAGCAACTGAAAACCTTGAGGTGGCAGCAGTAACGACAGTGAAAGTGTCTTCTCCTCGGTGGTTGTGCATCCAGTTCACGTATTTAAACATCATCTTCTGGAACCATGTCACAGATTCGCCTGGTGCAGGCCAGGACACATTGGCTCCGTCAAAGAACCAAGATAACAGTATCAGCTGCCCATCTGGGATACCCAGACCCTTGCGAATGAAAGCAATCACATCCCCAAATAAGAGCTGTTCCTTGAGCCCTGGCGCTTCAATGTCCAGGATGGTGAGTAGCCTACGGTACGACCTGATGAAATCCTTGCGGTCCCTGTGTACTTTGTCCTTCTCCTTGTCAAGCATCAGAGATGCAAACAAGGCGTTCAGGGCGAGTAATTGAGGCTCCCCCAGTTTATCTTCCTCCGGCAGCGGTTGCCCTTCGTCAGTTGCCTTGAGATAACAATACATTCTGTAGTTGAATCGCATGGAATTATTCACCATATCCTTAAACATCTGCACGTGGTCACTGGACTGGATCACTTTCCTAAGTATCTCATCAACTGTCTCCTTGTCTTCTTCCCAAAACTGCTTGAGCATGGCAGTCGTATCACGTCCCATCGTGGTTTTACCAGCACCAGGACATCCGACTGCCATGACAAGAGAATCACACTCCCCAACATCCCGCTCCTTTGGAACCATAAAAGTATTAAAGATCCTTCTATCTGCCTTTCCATAATCTTCGTCCGTCCTGCCAACTTGAAGTAATCTCCCAGCTTCCTATCCAGAGTCCCGTTCTCTGTCAAGGGAAGGCAATCGGAAGCACGCATAACTGGAACGCCCACAACCTCCTCCCGGGCAATTTTTAACTGTTCCTTAAACAAGAACAGAAGCGCTTCCACCCGTCCACCGGTAAAATCCGAGCGGCCCTAGTCCGGATGACTTTAACATCGTGCACGGCATCCGCCACAAACTGTATGCTGCTCAGTCCTTCATTCGTCGATTCAAGTTCAACCCACCTTCCGTCGTCTCGCACCAACGCCACGTGTGCACAAAACTCCTTGAGAATTTCCTGTACCATAACCCTACCATCGAACAGATCAAAGGCCACTCCATCCTCCTCACCTTCTTCCACAAAACGCAGAGACGCCATAGTCAAACCTTAACTTCCGTTTTTTATATTTATACAATTTAAAATCCAAAAGCGTACGAACTATTTAGGGTTTAGCTACCCTAATGTATTTAAAATATTTTTATATGTCACATTTTATTAAGAAAGATTGATTTGTTAAGCACATCTAATAAGATTATGAAATGTTTGATTGACAAAAACATGAACTTTCTTTAATTCTTAAAAAACTAAAAAAAAATTGAAAAAATAAAAATGATAGATTTGAATTCTAAATTCAATTGATTATCTTGAATTCCATAAGGTGGTTATTCTAAATTCTATAAATAATATCTTAAATTTAATATAAGGGTCATCTTAAATTTAATTATGAAGCATAACAATTGGGTTAAGGAGATAAACTTATTAGGTTAAGTATAACAACTTATCAATTTAAAGATAAATTCACTAAGGGGCCATTCACACATAGCATTAAAACAGTGACATTAACATTAACTTCTCTCATACTTGAAAACATTAAAATTTGACATTAATGTTTTATACGATTTAAATTAATGTGTTTTCACACTTGCCAACATTAACATTAATGTCAACATTAATATTAACATTAAAATAGAAAGGAGTTGGTTTTTTTGTAATGACAAGAATTTGCATCATTAAAATTATAACATTACATTAACTTATTATTCCACTGAATATTCATTTAGGGTTTGAGCTGCGGTGCGAGAGCAAATCTATGGCATGGCGATTAAGTCATTCTGGTAAACTTTCTTCACTCTAAGCATATTAGGCATACATCTAACCGGGAATCTATAGTTTTCCCGGCTGCATCTCTCCGAACCTTGGTGTCGCCCCTGCTCAACAGCCTAGAAGTTCTCGATCTCCATCAGTATTGCCTGATGACATGTAGAAGGTGTGGAGGAAGAGGTAGAGGTGGTGGAAGTTTGGGGTAACACTACCCCTACAGCAAGTGCCCCCCCAACTGGTTTTCGAGCTCCTCGCCAAGCTAAATGGTCCAAGGAAGAAATAATTTGCCTCATCGGGTTGAGGAAAGCTCAGATCCTTCAGGTTGACTAGCATCCTGATCAGCGAGGCTGAATGAAAACTGTGAGAGAGAAGTGGACATGGCTAAGAGCAGCTTCACAGGGCGAGACTGGAAGAAATGCAAGGACAAGTGGAGCAACATCAATGGGATCTACAAAGACATCAAGTTGTACGACAAATCCATGGGTTGCACTGAGTATTTCCAGATGGATTCAAGCGAGTGGATAGCAGCTCATCTCCAATCCATGGATCGTGATGTTTTTGATGAGCTCGAGGGGACTCTTCGTGACAAGGCAAACATCAAGCCTATGAAGATACTTGATAGTAGTGCTACACAAGAAGCAGGGACTTAGCCGAGCAGCAGCCGCCAAACCGGCAAGCGCAAAGCTTCTATGATGGATGACGAGTTTGCATCAGATTTTGAAGCAGCTCAGTAAGATGCAGAGGCTGAGAAGGTGGAGGTCGATGTTGAACCAGAGAAGATTCTTGGCGATTGGGAGCCTAGATCGAGTGGTCGAGCCTACAAAAAAGCTCGGAAGACTGAAAGCTCAGTGCTGGCAGATGTGCTCAGATCCGAGAATGCTGCTCAGCTAAAGATGAATGCTGAGGATGAAGCCAACAAGTCGAAGAGGCATGCAGAGAGGATGGAGCTTAGTAGGGAGCTTGTCTCCATTGAGGAGCGACAACTGCAGGTGGAGTCGGCTTCCCAGAATGCTTTCAATGCGATCCTAGCCTCTCTGGTTGCAAAACTCCCTGGTACTCTTTTTTATGTGCATGTGCATAAGCATTTGCATGCATATTTATTTCAAAATATATACTTAATTTTTTGTTTGTTTTTCAGGCATGAATCCTCCAAACTATCCTCAATGATCAGATTCATCCCGAAAAAAATAAATATAAATATACGATAATTTTCAACATTATTTTTGTTCTTGTTTTTTCTGATATGTTTTGTTTCTCAGATATTTATGGATTGTCTCTGGATTTTAACTCTTGTTTTTCTATTGAGAATGGAAAAGGACTCAGCTAGAGAATGAGAAAAGCATGAAGAGAATAGCTAGGTTGAAGCAGAGGTTAGACAAACGATGAAGTCGAGGAAGAAGAATGCACCAAAAGGAGAAGGTGGGATGAAGAAAATCGAGTAGCTGCATCTTTAAGAACAAAGCCAATCAAACGATTGTGGTGGGTTCGGCCTCGCTCATTTCACTGGTTTGATACCTTCGTCTAGAATTTTTACGACGACTCTCGATGGAGCCGGATTTTCGGGATGAAGAGAGCCACTTTCAATGCTCTAGTGGATCAGCTCCAGCCTCTCCTTGAGCGGAAGAACACTTGTTATCGACTAGTAGTACCTGTGCAAGTTTGAGTTGCTTGTACCATGTCATAGTTCTTACTATGACTCAACCCTTTACTTTGGGGTTTGACTGTTGTTACCTACCGAGTTGTGTGACGAACCCTAGATGTAGTAGGAAACAGGCCCACTTAGTGCACTTGGGTATCTGGTGATGGTCCGGCCGGGTGTCATTAGGTATTTGCAGGAAACTCTAGGTGAAGCTAGAACTTACCTTCTAGAAACTCTCCCCCGGTTTGACGTTCTAGGTTAAAAGTATAGCTTGTCAAAATAAGGGTTAGGGACACCCTAGGGTTGACCTAACCCTAGGGTTGCCCTAACCCCACGCCCTAATACCCCCCCTAGGGGTTAGGTTTAGGGTTAGGTTAGGACAACCATTTTCTCTAAGGGCTGGCATTTCCGTGCCAGCCCACTTACTCATTTAGGTAAACAGGGGGGGGGGGCCGTCACATAAATAAGGTAGAGTATATGTAGTGAGGCTTCCTGGGTTCAAAAGAGAGCTCGTTAACCTCCTACCGGTGCAAGCTAAGCTTGTGTCGTCAAGGTGCAACCCTCTGTTGTGCCGCCCAAACTTCCACACGACAGGGGTACAACCCACCCTAGGGTTAGACTATCCTTATCGTTGGCAGGATCTTGCCTTTGAGACAAGGGCACGTCACTTCCAAGGAGTTAGCCAGATTCCTTGGTCCGAAAACCTGCTCGCAAGCTCAAAGGTATTGCCCGAGTTCACGTTCCGCAGAACTAGTGGTTGAGGCCTTGCTCCGGCCGCCTCAACCACGCCAAGCTAGGAACGACACCTAAAGCTCGGCTAGTCCGTGTATCCTGATTCACAAGGTGAGTCTCGTTCGTGGACTTAGTCAGTTAGGGTTTGGTTCCTAAGGCTTGGGTTCCTAATACGGGTTATTTACCAGATTCCGTGGGGTTTCCAGAGAGGGGATTCCAGGGTTGGCACCTGGCAAGCCGCCTTTGTGGCACCAGGTAAAAACTCTGACAATTGGTATCGGAGCAAGTTCTCTGCGGTCAGTAGGACTACCTTAAGTCATAGAGTGTTTCAATGTTTAGATAACTCTAAATTCTTGATCTACTCTATCGCTTTGGTTAACATGTCTGTATTCTGCGCAGAGAGTTTGATCCTGTGAGTTGTCAAACTTCGGAGAACACTTGCTCAGTGAGTCGGCGTGAGATTCTAGGTATGTCCGAAAGTCTTATGCTAGTTTAAGCTGATGTGTGTGGGTGTACAACCTGTGCAGGGTGTTTCCAACTTACATTGGGAATATTCCAGCATATTCTCCGAGTGTTGAACTAGGGTTCAATACGATGAGCAAGAAAGCAACCAGAGCCTGAGGCAGAGAGGGCTGTCGCAGAGGCTCAAAATGAGGAGATGGATGAGGCTGATCCAGGTCGACCCCCTAGGGTTAGACAACGACCTGGTTGGCGAGAAATAATGATGGATGCCCTAAACGAACTTCGAGGGGATGTCTTGGGGTTGAATGACCGAATCGATAATGTTGCCGTTCGGATTCCAACGAATACGCAGTGCCAGATGTTCCGCAACCAGACACACGGAAAAAGGAAGAAGCATGACTCAGAGTCAGGTTCCTCTGAATCAGATTCTTCGACGGAAGTAGTTGGTGGAGGTCCCAGTAAATTCAAACCGGTAAAGCCTTCGAATTTCATGGGTTCAAAGGATTACAAGGTTTTGGATGACTGGTTGTATGATATGGAAAGCTATTTCGAGGCTGCTTCCGTGAGAAAGACAGAAAAGGTTGCATGTGCCAAGCAGTTTCTTAAAGAAGAAGCTAAGACTTGGTGGCGAATTGTTGAAGGTGAACGTGGATACCGAAACAGCTGGAAGCACATGAAAAAGGAGATCAAAAAGCAGTATATGCCGGATGATCTCGGTTTGCGATTGCGTGCTGACCTGGCACTTTGTCAACAGGGAGTTCGGGGAAGTCCAATGGACCACGTTTATCGATTCGAAAGTGTACGGCGATTGGTGCCAAATATGAGCGATGATGAAGCTCGAAGTTGCTTCATGGCTAGCTTGAATGAGAAAACGCGAAGGGAGATCTTAAGGTACAAGCCACAAGCTATCGGGAATGTCAAGAGGCAGCTCAAAAGGTTGCTTATGGCATGTCGTTAGAAGACTTGTACAAAGGGGAGGAAGCAAAACCTAAACCAAGGAGGTTTCCTCCAAAGTCTGGGTTCAGAAGGTTTGATAGGCGACCAGATCAATCGCCATCAATTCGAAGTGCAAGTCCCTTTGTTGGCAGTTCCAAGTTTTCGGACACATCAAGACCCACCGGATTTCGGAAACCATTGGCGTTACCACCTCCTCAGCAGACCAAAGGATCGGCTCCAAAGTCTGCTCCCCCGCGTTCCGCAGGCGGGGTCGTGAAATGTTATAATTGTAACAAGCCTGGTCATTTTGCTAAAGAGTGTCCGGCACCCTCACAACAATCAGGACATTTCAAGGCGATGGTAGAAGAGGAAGTTGCTGAACCAGAAACGCTTGAAGATCCGGAAGATGAGTCAGAAGAGGTAATGTTGTGCCAGACACAACCTGCCTTATTCGCTATTCAAGACAAAACTGACCCTTTGCTATATTTGACAGGAAGGATACGAGGGGACCGAGTCCGAATGATGATCGATACTGGAGCAACATACAACTTCATATCGACTAGTCTAGCTCGTCGATTGAATTTGGATGTAATAAAGATGTGTGAAATAAAGATCAATTTTGGCAAAGGTTCTCAAAATACTAATAATATAGCAAGGGCAGTTCCTGTCCAAATCAAAGATTGGAAGGCTAAGCTAGACTTAGTTGTCTTGAATATGACGGGGTTTGACTTTGTTCTGGGTATGGAATGGTTCCATAAACATGTAATCGAAATGAGGGGTTCCGGAGATAATCGAATCACGCTTGCAGCAGATAAAGAAGCCATTAGAAAAACACGCTCAGAATGGAAACGCTAACTGATAAGGATTGGAATCCTATGTTCCTTACCTTGACTCAGTTGCGTAAAGCAGTTAGACATCGGGAACGTGTGTTTCTTGCAATGGTTTTGGATACTGGTGAAGTCAAAATAGGAGATGGTCAAGAACTGTTCCCGAACCTATTTTGGAAGTCTTGAACATGTTTAGGGATGTTACCGGAAGATTTGCCGCCTGAGTTACCTCCACGTCGAGCTGTGGACCACAGAATAGAGGTTTTGCCGGGTTCGTCTCCACCGGCAAGAGCCCCATATCGGTTAAATCCTCAAGAGTTGATTGAATTGAAGAGACAGCTGACGGAATTGGTTGGTCGAGGACACATTCGACCTATCGATCACCATATGGTGCACCGATCTTGTTTGTAATGAAAAAGGATGGTACGATGCGAATGTGTGTGGACTATCGAGCACTGAACGCGATAACTATCAAAAACAAGTATCCTCTTCCGCGAGTGGACGACTTGTTTGATAGACTATCAAAAGCAAAGTACTTTTCAAGAATAGACTTGAGGTCTGGGTACCATCAGATTCGGGTAGCAGAGAATGACATTGAGAAGACCGCTTTTCGAACGCGTTATGGATCATTTGAGTTTCTAGTCTTGCCATTCGGGTTGTGCAATGCTCCAGCAACTTTTTGCACAATGATGGATGATGTGTTTAGAGACTATCTAGACGAGTTCGTGGTGGTGTATATTGATGACATTCTGGTTTTCAGTTCGACAATTGAAGAACATGTGGAACACTTAGAAAAAGTGTTTCAGAGGTTGAGAGAGAACCAGTTGTATGCTAAAGAAAGCAAGTGCGCATTTGGTCAAACCAAGATAGATTTCTTGGGACACTTGATCTCAGGTGGGGAGGTTGCCATGGACCCAAAGAAAATTCAAGCTATTACTGAGTGGATGACCTTAAAAGACGTGCATGAAGTTAGATCATTTCTTGGTCTGACAGGGTATTACCGAAGATTCATAAAGGGTTACTCAGAAATAGCGGCCCCATTGACAGATCTTACGAAGAACATTCCATGGCATTGGACTCCAGAGTGCCAACGTGCATTCGTCAAACTCAAAGAGGCTATCTCTTCTGAGCCAGTTTTGCAGTTGCCCATCTTTGAAGATCCCTTTGAAGTAGAATGTGACGCTTCCGACTTTGCAATTGGTGGTGTATTGCAACAGAAAGGACATCCAGTGTCCTTTTTCTCGAAGAAGTTAGATGCCGCGCAAACTCGATGGCCTACTCACGAAAAGGAGATGTATGCTATTGTTGCTTCCTTGGAGTATTGGCGTCATTATCTTCCAAGTCATGGCACTGTGGTTTGGACAGATAGTGTAACTCTAAGGTATTTTGAAACGCAGCCGAAGCTATCACCAAGTATGCTAGATGGCAGCAGAAGTTGGCACGATTTCAGCCTGAAATCAGACATAAGGCGGGAAAGGACAATGTGGTAGCTGATGCACTCAGTAGAAAGGGTCATCTTCGTATTATGTCAGCACCCGTGTCAACTTTGGTGGATGAATTTGTGACGGCGTATCCTCAGGACAAGTTTGCCAAGGAAGCTTTGAGCCTGGTGGCAAAGAGGAAACAAGTTCATCAATTACGAAGAGATGGTAATATTCCAGCAGGAATAGAAAGTCGAATGGATGCACTCAAACAGGCCCATTTTGCAGTACGAGATGGAGTTCTTTATTATAAAGAAAAGAGACTCTATGTTCCAGAAGGGACATGGAGGGAGAGGCTATTAAGAGAGCATCACGACGTTCCTTTGGCAGGGCATGGTGGAAGGCACAAGACGTTGGCTTTGTTGAAACAGGGATTCTATTGGCCGGGTATGATAGACGATGTTGCCAAGTATGTCAAGACATGCCCCACATGTCAACAAGTGAAAAGTCGTTCGCAAAAACGAGCTGGGAAGTTACAATGTATACCGATTCCAGAGCGGCCATTTCAAAGTGTTACTTTGGACTTTATCATGGGATTGCCAAAATCTTGTGGTTTCAATGCTCTTATGGTGGTGGTCGATCGATTTTCAAAGGTTGCTCATTTCATTCCAACTGTAGAGACAGTGAATGCAAAACAAGCAGCAAAGTTGTTCTTCCACGAAGTCGTAAGAGTGCGAGGGCTACCGGAAACGATGATCTCAGACCGGGATCCTCGATTTACTGGCAAGTTTTGGGGAACGTTGTTCAAGCAATTTGGGACGATACTGAGTTTAGTACGGCTTATCATCCACAAACGGATGGTCAGACGGAGAGGGTAAACCGACAAGTCGAGGACTATCTCAGATGCTATGTTCAAGGTGATCAACTTGATTGGGCTGAACACTTGATATGGCTGAGATATGTTACAATAACTCGACACACACTGCAATCGGATGTAGCCCGATGGAAGTGTTAACTGGGAATAAGGGTGGTATTCCTCAGAGTATGGTGTTACCGAAAGACGATAGCAATCGAGTTCCATCTGTAGCAGAGTTCACGGACAATTGTATCGAACATGGGAAGCTGCTCGTCAAGCGATGGCTGCAGCACAGGAAAGGTATCGTCAGCAGTACGATAAACATCGACGGGATGTAGAGTATCAGGTTGGGGATATGGTATTGTTGAGTACCAAAAACCTGAAGGTTCCAACGACTCTTTCGAGGAAGTTTCTATCGCACTACATAGGTCCATACAAGGTGGTGAAGCAAGTAGGGAAAGTGGCTTATGGGTTAGATCTTCCTCCAGAGTTGGGAACAAATACACAATGTGTTTCATGTCAGTTTACTCGAGCCATTCCACAAGGATGAGAAACATCCGGATAGATATCGTAGTTTACGTCCGCCGCCAGTTAGTTGGTGAGGAAAAGAATTCGAAGTTGAGGCGATATTAAAGGGAGGAACATTCATGGACGACGAAAACGTAAACGTGAATATCTTGTTAAGTGGAAAGGTTACCCGGCATGCGAGTCGACATGGGAACCATTGGAGAATCTGCAGAACGCGATGGAGGTAGTGAATGAGTTTGAGGCAGGTCTCAAACTGTTTAATGATGATCAGAAATAAAGTGAACCTTTATTTCTTATTAACCAAGGGGCCGGCAACAACACTAACTAGAGGCCTCCAATATAAATTCTAGTTAACTAAAGAAATTAACCTGTGTGTGTGCGTCGGGTGACAGACTTTGCAGACGTGCAAAAGGTCTCCAAATGACTTCATGTCGCAGGTGGTGCCTCCGGCAGCTGGTCTACGATCGTGAACGACGGTTCTGAAGTACTTGGCTTCGCGTAATGCAAGGGGGGTAATAAAACTTGTGAACTTTTGGCTGACTCCGCATAGAGTGATATGTTAGTTTTGGTTAATTTTCTAACATTATCTAGTCTTGGAGTTAGACGTCAACGAGGACGTTGACATTTTCAAAGGCGGGGAGTGTGTCATAGTTTTTACTATGACTCGACCCTTTACTTTGGGGTTTGACTGTTGTTACCTACCGAGTTGTGTGACGAACCCTAGATGTAGTAGGAAACAGGCCCACTTAGTGCACTTGGGTATCTGGTGATGGTCCGGCCGGGTGTCATTAGGTATTTGCAGGAAACTCTAGGTGAAGCTAGAACTTACCTTCTAGAAACTCTCCCCCGTTTGACGTTCAGGTTATAAATATAGCTTGTCAAAATAAGGGTTAGGGACACCTAGGGTTGACCTAACCCTAGGGTTGCCCTAACCCCACGCCCTAATACCCCCCCCTAGGGGTTAGGTTTAGGGTTAGGTTAGGACAACCATTTTCTCTAAGGGCTGGCATTTCCGTGCCAGCCCACTTACTCATTTAGGTAAACAGGGGGGGGGGGTCCGTCACATAAATAAGGTAGAGTATATGTAGTGAGGCTTCCTGGGTTCAAAAGAGAGCTCGTTAACCTCCTACCGGTGCAAGCTAAGCTTGTGTCGTCAAGGTGCAACCCTCTGTTGTGCCGCCCAAACTTCCACACGACAGGGGTACAACCCACCCTAGGGTTAGACTATCCTTATCGTTGGCAGGATCTTGCCTTTGAGACAAGGGCACGTCACTTCCAAGGAGTTAGCCAGATTCCTTGGTCCGAAAACCTGCTCGCAAGCTCAAAGGTATTGCCCGAGTTCACGTTCCGCAGAACTAGTGGTTGAGGCCTTGCTCCGGCCGCCTCAACCACGCCAAGCTAGGAACGACACCTAAAGCTCGGCTAGTCCGTGTATCCTGATCACAAGGTGAGTCTCGTTCGTGGACTTAGTCAGTTAGGGTTTGAGTTCCTAAGGCTTGGGTTCCTAATACGGGTTATTTACCAGATTCCGTGGGGTTTCCAGAGAGGGGATTCCAGGGTTGGCACCTGGCAAGCCGCCTTTGTGGCACCAGGTAAAAACTCTGACATACCATCTCCAAGCTGAGGTATGGCATTTCATTTTACTCGGTCTCTGAGAACTTCGGCATCGGTGAGAGTATTGCATGCGAGATTTTCTGGGACACGATCACAGGAATCCGGGTAGCTCTTAGCCACCTGATCAGGTTTCTGGAGACTGTTGAGGAGCTTGGTGGAGTCATCACAGGCTTTGCTGAGAAAAGTAAACTCCCCAACATTGCCGGGGCAGTGGATGGGTCTCAGATACCAATTCAAATCTAGAGATGGATCTAGACAGCTACAACAAGCACCATCGATTCTCAATTGTTCTCCAGGCAGTGGTGGATAGTAGGAGAAGGTTTTTTGGATGTGTATTGTGGCTGGCCAGGGTCTGTTCATGATTCAAGAGTTTGGAAGAACTCAGGGTTTTACAAATGGGGACTAGCCAAGGAGGTGCTTCAAGAACCAACATTTCCCCTCCGACGCTTCAACTTGAAGCCTTATCTTGTGGGGGATAAGGCTTACCCATGCTTTGCTCTTGTCATGACCCCATACAAAAAGACCAGAGTTCCATTGTCCAACTTGAAAAGGTTCTACAACAAAGAGCTTTCTCGGGCTCGAGAAATCGTTGAGAGAAGCTTTGGTCTTCTTAAAGGTATTTTTTTTTTTGTTCATTTTTAATTTTTTTTTGTTGTTTTCTAAAATGAGTGTGAAGGGAACTGGAGAATCCTTCAACATGGTGTTCCAGCGGAGCCAGATGCCTCTCCAGAAGTTGTAGTTGCTTGTTGCATTCTTCATAATTTTTTGCTTGATGCTAGAGAGGAGGAAAATGATGAGGAATTTCATGAACAAAACTGGGTGCGCCTACTTCAAGGGAATGATCCGCAGGTGAGCAAATTCGGGAGAAGATTATGGGATTTCTCTAGCCTCTTACTGCTCAATCTCGAGCCAAACTCAAGCTTAAGCTTTCTAGCATGAATTCAAATTTAAAAAAAATTAAACCTAAAGTTTAAACCTAAAACTTATTAAAGTTTGAATAAATTAATGTTAATGTTAGAAAAATAAATGTGAAGATGTTTTTGTGTTAATTTTGAGTTATAAAGTTAATGTTTTCTAGTTTGAAGAGGTATTTAGTATTAATGTTGACATTAACATTATTTTGAGATAATGTCTCATTATATAAATGTTGGTGTGCAGATGGTGGCGATAATATTTCAACATTAAGTTAATGTCAACATTAACTATGTTAATGTCATGTGTGAAGGGCCCTTAAGTTAGAAATTGGATAAACTCACCAAATTAAAGATAACATTTAGGTTAAAGGTCTAGCTCAAGAATAAATTCATGGAAAAATTACATTTATATTCTTGAAATTTATCATATTTATATATATATCCCTAGAGTTTTTATTTACATATATACCCCTTTAAAAGTTGTAAATGTACATATATATACTTCAAAAACTTCATGTTAGGATTAGGGGTCAATAGTATATTTTTATTGTAAATGAGATTCCATGTTAGCCCACTTTATAAAATAGGAAAACAACAAGGGGCTTTTGTCACATATATAAGTAGTACATGTAGTGAGAGTTTCTGGGTTCATAACTGAGCTCGTTATTCTTCTACTGGTGTTATGTAGTTAAGGCATTACATCAACTTCCAAATAATAAAGGTATGTCCCACCTTCATGGTACCTTTAGTGTTAGCGAATCTATGCCTAGGAGGTCTTGTTGGACTTCACATTCCAAGAATTAAAAGTCCTCCTCCATGTCAAGTTAAGAGTAGTATTCACAATTAAGTAGGTGTCATAGTTTTTATTATGACTCGACCCTTTACTTTGGACATTGACTGTTGTTTACCTACTGTACTATGTTGATGGACCCTAGATGTAATAGGAAACAGGCCCGCTTAGTGCACTTGGGTATCTGGTGATGATCCGGTTGGGTGTCATTAGGTATTTGCAGGAAACTCTAAGCGAAGCTAGAACTTACCTTTTAGAAACCGACCCCCATTTTGACATCTCGAATAGGCTGAATTGGTCTTTGCAGATGAGTTCGGCGTGTTAAGTAGGGTTAGGAACACCCCTAGGGTTGCCCTAACCCACGCCCTAAAACCCCCACCCCCTTGGGTAGGTAGGAGTAAGGGTGAGTTATAAGCTCATATTGCTAATTTGTCTAAGGGGCTAAAATTCAGTGCCAGCCCACTAACACATATAGGAAAAGAGGGGGGGGGGGGGGGGGGGGGGCTCCGTCACATAAATAAGGTACAGTATATGTAGGAGAGCTTCTGGGTTCATGAATGAGTTCGTTGCTCTTCTGCCGGTGCAAGCTTCAGATTGTGTCGTTAAGGTACAACCCTTTGTTGTGCCACCTAACTTCCAGATGCCAGGGGTAACGTCCCACCTTCGGGGTAGCTTACCCTTAACATTGGCGAATCCATGCCTAGGAGGTCTTGTCGAAATGCACGTTCCAAGAGGCAGAGGTTGAAGCTTGTCTCCAGCCTCCTCCTCCACGTCAAGCTAGGTGTAGCACTCACGGCCAAGCAAGGCACATCCATGTCCTTGTCCAACTGTGGGCGTGGGATCTTGTTTGACAGGTTCACGTTACCTGGTTCCTGAGGGTTCATTGAGGGGTTCTAGAGTTGGCATTTAGGAACCACGTTTGTGGTACTTGGTGCAACTCTTGAATCTAAGGGCTATGGCATGATAGCCCACATCATGGAAGGCAGTGTCACATGGAGATGTGACATTGGGCTAAACGTCACATGGTACAACGCTAAGGCACGCCCTTTGGGGTTATGTCATAGGCTTTCGCCAAGGGGTTGGATACTTTAGCAAACAGACATGCTTGTGCTTGCACTAGGGTGCTAAGCCTTGGGCATCCCTCAAGGGAGGTTAGGTCTCGTAACTAGGTGTGCTTTGGCACACTTGGCTAGGGGAGTGTTCTCTTTGGAATCCAGGGGTTGAACAACCTAAGCTCATTAGCAGAAGCCCTTTCGTAAGGCACTCGCAAGGTCATGTGCTTAGGGTTATCCCAAACCTAGCCTTAGGGAGTTTGCTTAGCAGAACACTCGTGTCCGCCTACGGCGCACACTCGTGTCCTCACTAAGTACTAGCCTTAGGTCTAGGGTATAACTTGGCCACTCAACCCATAGGGGTTAGTCGTGGTTCAGGGTACCCCTTGTCGCCCTAAAGGGGTTGTACTCCCGGATGAGGGTGATTCCTCAAGGGGTAAGTGACGATGCCTTAGCTCTGTCTAGGGGTATGTGTGAAACACACGTCTCCTTGATGGGGATTAGGGTATGAGCCTATCTAGGTCTTCTAGGGCAAGACCCTAAGTCAAATAGGGTTATCCCTCAAGGGTTTTGGGGGCAGACACTCTAGGGGACTTAGGCTAAACCCTAAGTCAACTAGGGTTATCCCTCAAGGGATTTGGGGGTAGACACTCTAGGGAGACTTAGGCTAAACCCTAAGTCTCCTGTCCACTTGGGCATTAGAGTCTAACCTTAGGGGTCGTTGGGGTTGTTCTGGGAAACTTAGCGTTGCTCACACAGGGTGATGACGCCGAATGGCCACCTGGCAGCCACGTGTTGGCCCTTTGGGTTAAAACTCTAACAGCAGGGCATATCCATGTCCTTGTTCAATTGTGGGCATGGGATCTAGGTTTCTTCATCAAGTTTTTAAGGGTTAATGACAGGGTTTAAAGTTCACATCTAAGAGCCATGCTCGTGACACATGGAGTAACTCTTGAATCTAAGCATGATAGCTCACATTTGGGAAATAATGGTACATGGAGGTGTGACACTAGGTTGGATGGCACACGATACAATGCTTAAGGCATGCCCTTTGGAGATTCTCATGGGCTCAATGCCAAGGGGTTGGATACTTTAACAAACAAGCATGCTTGTGCTCACATTAGGGTGCTAAACTTTGGGCATTTGCTTAAGGGAGGAATGCTCAAGGAAGGTTAAGTCTCCTAATTGAATGTGTTATTAACACATTTAGCTAAGTGGGGGTTCTTCTCTTTGGGATTTAAGGGTTAAACAATTTAAGCTTGTTAGCAAGAGCCCGTTCATGGGACACTCGTAAGGTGTGTACTTAGGGTTATTCAAACCTAAGCTTGGGGAGTTTATTTAGTAGAACATTTGTGTTTGCCTGTGGCACACACTTGTGTCCTCATTAAGTACTAGCCCTAGGACTAAGATATGACTTAACCATTTAAACCCTTAAGGTTAGTCATGAGTCAGGGTACCCCTAGTTGCCTTAAAGGGGTTGTACTCCTCGATGAGGGTGATTCCTCAAAGGAGTAAGTCACAAATGTCTTGACTCTATCATGGGGGTATGTGCAAGACATTCTCCTTAGTAGGGTTAGGACATGAGCCTATCTAGGTCTTTTGGGGTAGGATCCTAAGGTCTACTTGGATTATCCTTTAAGGTTTGAGAGATAATCATTCTAGAGGATTAGGGTAGGACTCAAAGTCTTGTGCCTATTTGAGCATTTGAGTTAGGCTTTAGGGGTTGACTTGAAAGACTTGGCATTGCTCATACAGGGTGTTGACGCTAGATGGCCACTTGGTAGTCACTTGTTGTCACATGTTAGCCCTATAGGTTAAAACTCTAACAATTAGTAGTGGAGCCTATTCTTTACGGTCAGTATGACTTTCTAAAGTGGGATTGTGTTTCTGGGTTTAGCTAGTTTTAAGTTCTATATCACTTTCTAACACGTCTGAATTTTACATGGAGAGTTGGTTATGAAATCTATAACTCTTTAAAAAACACTTGCTTGGTAAGCTAGTTATGGACTCTAATGTTGAAAGAATTATTCAGAAGGCAACTTCCAAGCTGGATGCCATATTACTTTACTTTACATTTTCCCAAGTTATTTTACCTTACGATTACCTAGATTACTTTACCATATGTTTGTGTTGGTTAATTTACCAAACACTTCCACAAGACATGGCAAGTTAGTTTGTTACAAACTAAGTTTTATAAAGTGGATCATGTAATATGCCAAGTTTGCACATTAAGAAAAATTTCTTTTTCTTTAAGGTATATGAAATTGGATAACACATGATTAAAAATGTAATAACATTCATTGAGTTTTGGTTTGGGTCAAGATTCAATATTAATTTCAGTAATAATGTTCAAACGGGAAAAGACTAATGTTCAAATGTGTGTCTTTGACTTCAAAAAAAGAAACATATTTAAACATAAGAATAAACACTACATTCTGACACAAAGTGCAAATTGTGTTGTCATTATAGTGCATGTTTTTGAGAGTGTGACTCAAGAAGTAGGTTGTAGTGTTGAACCTATGGTACAACAAAAGTTGAGTATTAACATATGATGAATATGTTAAACAATTGGTTTGAAAATGCAATGTAGTCAAAATATTATTTGATGTTTTCGGTATTTCGATGATGCTAATTGCAAATAATATAAGGTGGAATAGTTAGTTTAAGTCACTTGATTTAAACAAGTATAACTTGAAACTTTAATTAATTGTAAGTGCACAATTCTATTTACAAATTAGCTAGCTCAATTAACTTAGTTAAGAAGTTGTATCATATAGGATCATAAGAAGGAGATACAATGATAATTTATGGGCAATATAGGGATTTAATATTGTATTCCTATCAATGTAGTTTAGGGTAGATGACATGACCTACCAGAAACATAAATATTGAAAACATACGTTTACATTTTTAATTTATTAAATAATAAAGAGCTTGTATAGTGAAGGTGTTCGGCGCACACATGTGCATTCTTATTTATTAACTCTTTAAGCTTGAGATATGTAGCATTATTTACACTATGGGGATAAGCTCTTGAATAAAGGTGATTTCTTGGTTAACAAGAGCATTGATTAAAATTGTTCAATTTACTTATCAACTAAGTATTGAAACTTATCAAGTTTGATAGGTTATGTTTGGAGGGCTTAATGAGCTAGAAATGGTTGGATGTTCATTTTGAAAGTTTAAGTACATGTGCCTCTTTCAAGAGTTGGTATCCAATGGGATTTAAAAGTTAGTATTAATTCTTGAAATCAACTTCATCTTGAAGTTGAATACAATTATTCAAAAAGTGACTCTGCATCATGATCACAAATGTGAGCACTCAAAGAACATACAAAGTACGTATCTTCAATCTTATGAATATCAAATAAAACTTTTTTGACTCAAGGTTTGATGGTGTTCATTGAGTTTGATTCAATATTTGTGAAAATATAATATCAAGTAATTCAAGAAGATGGTGTTCCTTCTTAACGATTGTGATCCAAGGTCCCTTACATTTGATTTTGTATTTAATTCGAGAATATGAGGTTTTCTATTACCTAAGATATTTATACTTTAGACTTTGAAAATATTTATGATAATCTTTTTAAGATTAGTTATGAATAACTTAGTAAAATATGATTTAATATTTGTTGAATATTAAGATTGGAGCACTCAATATTAAGACTTGAGTATGATCACATGAAGTGGCCATAATTTGAAATATAAAGACTCATGCGAATATGAGGCCAACACTTTAATAAGGCAATACATAGTGTTGAAACTTGAAACATGTTTTTAAGTTAGTTAAGAAATGAGTCAGAGTTTTCTCAATGCATGAGGAATGTGGTACTTTATGAGATTGCTATTTTAGTTTGACGTATTAAACTAGATATCCTATTCATGTTTGAGGAAATCTACTTACTTATTAAATATAACTGAAATATGAAGTTAGCATGGCACTTTGGTGACATGATAACATTAGTGTGGAAGATAATATTTTAAAAATTCAATTAGACAAACCAAACACTTATTCATGATTCCTCTTAGTCATGAACAATTCCTTAGAATGGTGAAGTAACAATATATTTTCATCTCAAAACTAAAGTTTGATTCGTATTAACTAAGTCCGTGTCCATATTATAGTTCTTGTATTTCAATAAATTGATTGGTTATAAATCATATCCACTAATGTAATGATTAATTAGTAAAATTTAGGATTTGAACGTTAAATAATCATTATCAGTTCAAAGGAATCAATATTGAAATTGTAATTGTTTATGAAATAAGGGTTAATTTAAAATGTGCTTGTCAAAACACTAATTGCTTGAATTAGTGAAAATGCTATATTTTATTATAGTGTTAGGGGAACATTTATATAATTATTTTGAAAGTTGAAAATAAATATAATGTTACGAAGGTGTGCACTATTACGAGTTCATATAGACTTTTATCGTGGAAATTAAGTTTTAAATTCAGTATTTAAATTTAGCGAGATACAAAGTTATGAATTATTGAATGAACCAGTTGTTGTGCTCTTTGGGGAATGAAGTATAATACAAGTGAGACACATGATATTTAGAGATCATTGATTGATTAAGGCACTAGATATAGATTGAGTTTCTTGGTTTTTACATTGGTTAATAGAAATGTATATTAGCTTATATTTACTCCTTGAGCTCGTTGATGTTATGAAAAAGTACAAAATTGGTTGCGAAAAGCAAACGATAGTGCTAGCACTTGGTCTAGATTTTACATGAATTTGATTCTTATCGAGAATGAATTTATATCAATGACAAAATAGATAGCCTAATTTCATGTTGACATGACCTTGTTGTATACATGTGTACAACCATGTGCATTTGGCCATTGCAAAGAATAGGGTTTTGGAAATAATATTCTTATATTGAAAAGAGCTTGATTCTAATAAAAGTAATTATACACTAATAAGGATAGATATAACAACAAACCCTTATGTAGGGGTAATGAGAAACACTAAGGGATGTAGAAATGGAGGTTATAATACCAAAACATAGAAGATGTGGAACTATTAAAAAATCAAAGTAATGTGAAATCGTTGGGTTAAGCATGGACTCAATTTACTTGTTGTGTGTTTAACAATTGTCAAATGTGTTTTAAGTAAAGGAGTAAAGTAAGGGTTTATTTCTTGTTAAACTTAGGGCCATCATTTAACATTAACTAGAAGCCTCCAATATAAATTTTAATTAAATAAAGAAATTAACCATTATGTTGTTTATGTCGGGTGACAGACTTTGTAAATATGCAAAGGTATGTCATAAGTAGTGCCTCCGACAATTGAGTTTATGACTCAGTGAATGATGGTTCTAAAATATTTGGTTTTATGTAATGCAAGGGGGTCATGAAAAATTGTGTGAACTTTTTGCTAATTTCATATAAAGTGATATGTTAGTTTTGATTAATTTTTTCTAACATTATTTAGTCTTGAAGTTAGCGTTATCCATTAACGATGTCATAGTTTTTATTATGACTCGACCCTTTACTTTGGGGTTTGACTATTGTTTGTGTGACAAACCCTAAATGTAGTACAAACAAACCTACTTAGTGCACTTGGGTATTTAGTGATGGTCCGGCCGAGTGTCATTAGGTATTTACAGGAAACTTTAGTTATAAAACTCTCTCTTAGTTTGACGTTAGGTTTTTCGTAAAAGTATAGTTTGTCAAAAAGGGTTAGGGAGACCCCTAGGGTTTCCTAAATACCCCCCCTAGGGGTTAGGTTTAGGTTTCTGGCGATTCACATGTGCCCTCACCCTCACATGAGGGTGAAGGTTTATTTACCCTTGTGATATTAATTTAAAATTAATAAAATATATTTTTTTTAAAATAAATATAAAATTAAATTGTGAGTTTCTCAATTATATAATTCTTTTTATATAAAATAAATAAAGTTAAAAATCTTGCCTATTTATATTAATATATTTTAAATTTTTTATTTAAACCTATAATACTAAAACAAGTTGGCAAGAAAAAGCATATTCTTACCCTAAGACCCTCACGAAGGTGAGGGTAAAATATTACATGTGACCCGGTGAGGGTAAAAGATTCTTAAGGATGAGGGCACATGTGAACCGCCTCTTAAGGACTAGCATTTCCATGCCAACCAACTTACTCATTTAAGAAAACAGGGGAGGAGCTCTGTCACATAAATAAGGTAGAGTATGTGTAGTGAGGCTTTCTGGGTTCAAAAGAGAGCTCATTAACCTCCTATCGATGCAAACTAGTAAGCTTGTGTCATCAAGGTGCAACCCTTTGTTGTGCCGCTTTAACTTCCACACGATAACCTTTGGGTTAAATTATCCTTATCGTTAGCATGATCTTATCTTTCTAACCAAGTACGTCACTTTTAAGGAGTTAGTCAAATTCCTTGGTTCAAAAACCTGCTTGCAAGCTCAAAGGCATTGTTCGAGTTCATGTTTCACAAAATTAGTGGTTGAGGCTTTGTTTCGGCCGCCTCAACCATGCCAAGTTAGGAACGACACCTATAACTTGGCTAGTCTATATATCCTGATTCACAAGGTGGAGCCTCGTTCATGGACTTGTCAAATGGGATTTAAGCTCATAAGGGTTGGATTCCTAATATGGGTTACTTTACCAAATTTCATGGGGTTTTCAAAGAGGGGATTCCAGGGTTGGCATCTAGCAAGCTGCCTTTATGGCACTAAGTAAAAACTCTAACAAACGAGGGCTTTAACATTTTGAGAGAGAATTTATAGTTTTTATTATAACCTTTATTTTTACTTTAGAGTTGATTATTGTTTCTACCGAACTATGTTGACAAGCTCTTAATAAAACATGCCCGCTTAGTGCACTTGGGTATTTAGTTATGGTTCGGTCTAGTGTTATTAGATATTTATAAGAAATTCTAGGCAAAGCTAAAACTTACCTTTTAAGAAACTTTTACCTTCGTTTTCCATGTTCCAATTAGGTTTCTGGTTGGTTTCGGTGAGTTCGACATGTCAGATATAGGTAAAAACATTTTTAAAATTGACCTAACCCAACCCCACACCCTAAACCCCTCAAGTTAGGGTTAAGGGGTCGATGGGTCATTAAGTTAAAACTCACCAAGTATATACCCATTGGGAAATGAGATTCTATGCTAGCCCACTTTAGAAAATAGGAAAAAACAAGGGGGGGGGGGGCGTTTGTCACATATATTAAGTAGTATATGTAGTCATGTTCATGACTGAACTTGTTAATCTTTTATTTGCGTTGTCAAGGCACAACCCTTTGTTGCCCACCTTCGTGGTAATCTACCATTAACGTTAGCAAATCCATGCATAGGAGGTCTTGTCAGATTGCACGTTTGAAGGGGTAGAGGTTGAAGCTGTTCTACCCTTGTCATAGTTCTAATTTGATGAGTTGACTACCTGGGTAAAGATTGTGGGATATGTGGGATATGTGGGCAAAAAGACCCAAGCGGACCTGGGTCATCATGACCAGGGGCCCTCTCATAAAGACCAATTGGCCCTTTGCCTAGTTGGCATAAGGGGAGAGGGAAAGGTTGTGACAACCCTTCTCCTTCATGTCAAGTTAAAAGTAACCTCATAATTAAGCAAGGCACATTTATGTCCTTGTCCAATTGTGAGCGTGGGATCTTGGTTAACATGTTCTTTTTTTTATTAAGTTCTTGAGGGTTCACAGTAGGGTTCTAGAATTGACATCTGAGAGCCATGTTCGTGACACATGGAGTAACTCTTGAATTTAAGGGGCTATGGTAGGAAATAGTGTCACATGGAGATGTGACATTAAGCTAAATACCACACAATATAATGTATAAGGCACACTCTTTAGGGATGTCTTATAGGCTCAATGCTGAGGAGTTAGATACTCTAACAAGTAGGCATACTTGTGCTCATATTAGGGTGTTAAATCTTAGGCATTCGCTCAAAGGAGGTTAGGTTTCCTAACTGAATGTGTTATTAACACATTCGATTAAATGGGGGTTCTTTCATTGGGATTCAAGGGTTGAACAACGTAAGCTTATTAGTAAGAACCCATTTGTGAGGCACTTATAAGGTGTGTACTTAAGGTTATTCAAACTTAGCCTTGGGGAGTTTGCTTAGCAAAACACTTATATTTGCCTATAACACACACTTGTGTCCTCATTAAGTATTAACGATATGACTTGAAACTCGGCACGTATTAGTGCTCAAGATTAAAACTTTGACATTTAGAATAACAATTATTATGGATAAATTCATCACATTAACTATGTTACAAATCATTAAATAAGCAAACTTAGAAGCTTAAGCTTAATGATAAACTCACCAAGTAAATAATAAATATTATTAAAATAGTTAAGCCCATTAATGATATATCTTAAACCCACACACTCATGGGTGCTTAGGGATAAACTCACTAGAGTTAAAAATAATAATTAAGTTAAGTATTAGGCACTCTATGTAAACACATTTCAAAATTTTTTAGGGACTTTGTTATTGTAGTAATTCTTTTAATATCAATCTTATTGCAACTAAAATTAAATTGTAGCCTAACCAAAAATTCATAAAAGAATGAATAATGTAATACTTTCAAAATATTCTTCATTAACTATTCTTATTTTTTCTTATTATGAACCTAATTAATCAAATTCTTGCACTTTAAATTTTTTTTAAAGACAAATTCGATGTTTACAATTTTACCATCTCAAATCATATAATCCTATATCAAAAAAATTATAATCAATTTTGAATGTATATTAAATTTGTAAGATGGACTGATCTTTAAGAAATAGAATCTTCAACTTTAACAAAATGGCAAGGCCTTATAATTATTTGTCCACTCTTATACATGCAAATTAACCGGATTAAATGCATGAATCAGCTGAATTTAAACACATAATTTTAAAAAATCCTAAATCAAGAAGTTTTCTACACAATTTCTATGTCAAATCATCTTCACACAAGCATATTACATATCAATTTAAAACATTTTATTATTCCCCCACTTTGAACATATTTTAAATTTTCTAACAAATAGGGTTTATATCATTTATCAAACTATTGTATTATAAAACTCAATCATTTTTTAATGTTTTATTTATAATTTCATAATTTTAAAATTGAAATTATAAAAGTATATATTGAAATTTAAAACTCCTGAACGTATTAATAATTACACCTATTCATAACTCCCTTGTATTTCTATGTACATATTTATATACACATACACACATGTATACACGTATCAGTTGTGTGACAGAGAATATTTCATAAGTTTATGCATGCATTTAAGGTTTAATCAACTACTTTTACCAACTAGTTGAATTGTTGGCCTTGCTAAAAGATACGAATATAATTGATTTTGACAAAATACATTATATATTTAAATAATTGACGAAATAAATTGTGCAAAATATGTATAAAACCTCATTTTACATCGATCTTAGTGGGTATTATATACTAATATACTGTATATAGTTAACATGCACAAAATCCTTCATTACTATTGATTATTATTATTATTATTATTATCTTAAACACATAGGTTTTTCATAAAGGTTAAAAGAGATTTAGAAAAGCATAATTTTTTTCAATTACAATCTGACATTAATAATACTATAATTATAAAATAAAAATAGTAAGTTTAATTAATTATAACATCGTACTATCATTGTTGCATTGCATTATACTGGCAATTGCTATAATGAATACTCTACGTTGCACCAACATATTCCTCATAAACTCTCACTAATCAATCATTAAATTCAATTATTATATCAATTGAATAAAAAAATATCTAATAAATTTATTAAATTAAATGGTTATTTAGAATAACATATACAAAACGAACTTATAAATATTAATGCAGTAATATGTGCATGTTAAAGTGAAGCAATAGTACATGTTGTATACCCCCATCGCTCCTCATCTATGACTTCGTTAATAACCATGAATGCGTATATATATTATTATAAATTGTGGAAATGTACATTTGGTATATGTATAGCGTGATGATATAAATGATATATATAATAATAATAACATATCGATTATATATATTAATCGATACACATTAACTCTTCCTACAATACGTCCTTGCTCATCGTAGTCCAAGTATTCAACCCAGCCTGATTGTATATTTAATTAGATGTTAAAATGATTAAGATGTTAAATTTTTATTACTTTTCTGTTTCACACGGATTTAACATTGATAATTATTAATAACTTTAAAGTGTTAATGGAGTTAGTACCTAAAATTAACTTGACCATTGCACTTATTTAAGTTCAAAGTTAAATTTAATTATTTTAAACATCAAAACTGGTCCAATGTTTTTAAAATTTTAATAAAATTTATACCATGGTATAACTTTTAACCATAGTAGTTAAATATTCCATAATTAGTTTCTAAACGTAACAAACAAAGTTAATTTAAAAATTAGTGAAAGAAATGAGGTTAAGCATAAAATTTAATATTTAAATATGTAAGTTGTTAAATAGATGCGAAACAAAGTGAGTTAAATAAAATATTTTAAGTGCGGAACAAATTAACAAATTAACAACTTAACAATTTAACATTATATTTAACTACTTATCATCATCAGGTGAGGATGGGATCTCTATATTTAATGTATACTAATGTAGTTATTTAAGTAGTAGCCCTAAGTATATTAATGTAGTTAGCAAGCTGTATACTAGTATATTCATTGGTAGTTGTAGTACATTAAGGTATACGTATAGGATACATAAGGTTTATACATACATACATACACACACACACACACACACACACACATATATATATATGTTATGGAAATGTTAAACATCTATACATATATGCGTTTAGTTCGACTGGTTTGACATATATAGTTAAGTATGTGTAATTTATATAAATCTCATTTATACACAATATATAATTGGTTAAACCTTCATATATCAATTCACCACCATATACTCATTTCAGCGGTGGGATATGAGAATCCAAGTATTTGAGATATTAGATACGGATTCGAACTATGTAATCCATGGACAGGATTTAAGACATTCTAATACGTATGTGCATCCATATGTCTGTGTGTATGCATGTGTATGACTGTGTATACTTGTATATAGTTGTGACTTAGTGTTTATGTACTTAACAATCAGTTTAATACTGAACAAAGTACCTTGACCATTTGTATTTCACAAGGATATATCTATATCTTATCTTTATATATCTTTATATATATAATTATATATATAAGACTCATGCGCATGTACATATAGCTACAGACACACACACACACACACAGATACACACACATATATAATATATACATGCGTACGTATGTAACATTGGTTATCGAATGTTATCACACAGTTTAACATACACATCATAAAAACAAATAATATACTTCGTCCTTAATGCTATATACAATATCGCAAATATATATCTTTCTTTTGTTAAGTTTTAATATATTTCATGTTATTAATCTCTATATTATTATTATTATATTTTTGTGAAAAGCAACTAAATAGTAGTGAAAGTTAAGCAAAGTTCATGTGTATACCTTACAAACAAAGTAAAGTGCATATTTATTATTTCTTACAAGTAAATATACTAATTAAATTTATTAAATTACAATGCAAGTCACATTTTACTCACTTCTCTTCTCAGTTTATAAAAGTGAACCCAAAAGAATCCTTGTATATTATAAACAGTAGTGTATAATACACATTGTGTACATGCGTATGTGTATACGTGTATGACATGCATGCATGCACGTGCTATGTCATATGTGATACAGTCTTCTATTGGAAAAATTCACAATAGGAAAAACTACCTTAAGTGTCAATTGATGACTTAACATGGTTACCTAAAACAGTATTGATTATTATATTAACTATATTAGTCTATATATTACATATATAATTAAGTTTAATATATGTTTAATAGTTTAAGTTGTTGTTTAAGCTTCCTGTCGACAGATTTTGAGGCACAAGTTCCCATTCCAAGTTATACATAGTTATACTATATATATATAAATATATTAGCAGTGCTATTTAACTTCACGCGTTAAATTTTTATATACGACTTTTACTCATGTTGCTACGTCATAATGCCACGTGTACGTGGCAAGACGATGTACACGTCATAATACTGGGGAGTTAATTTAATGTGCATAACACTGACACGTGCATACATAGGGCTGTACACGTCATTAAGAACTCAACGGACAGGATGGAGATATCTATCTACTGCCACCTAACGCAGTTGTAAACCGTTAGATGAATGGTGGCTTTCAGGGTGCTTCAAACCCGTGAACATTCCTGACTATTATATATAAATGGATTAGATTAATTAATCACGATTAGCTGTTCGCTTTTCAGGACCATTAAATGCCGCGGCTATGGCGAACATTTCTTGGAAGAACCCTAAGTAATGTGCTTGTTTTCTTCTCTCTTCTTGCTATCTGAAGAATGGTGATCCGTGTTTTCTGCGACAAATCGAGGCATTTTTCATGTGTAGAGCTAGAATTTTCTGTCTTTTTTGAAATCCGGCAGTTTTGTGTTCAGAGCAGAGCTGGATTTTGCAAATAAGTAGCGTGTTATATAGAACAGGTCTCTGGTGCATCTGCATTGATGTCTCAGGAAAAAAATCCGGCATTTGGACGACTCCCAGGTGAAAATGGGCTCCTGCAAGGATCTGATGCAACGAAAACATGGCATTGCGAACGATTCCTAACTGTAAATCTGCGATTCCAGGGTCCGGTGAGTGTATCCGGAGAAATCCGGCGATTCAGAATGTTTCGGAGAGAAATCCGGTATTTCTTTTATTCGTCGGAGGGATACATGGCAGAAATTGGTGAAAAGTCCGACATTTCCACGAACAGTTCTTTGTGTTTTCTTAGAAAGAATGTGATTCATAGCTAGGTCTGTATAAAATCTCCACGATCGGGATCGTATGCGCCGGAAGTTCATCGCAAATCGGAAGCACATTGCAGGAAATGCACAACAGATTCAGCACGGAACCTTGGCAGGATTTGAGGACGCAGGAGAAATCCGCCTCTAGATTTCTGATGCTGCCTAGATCACGGATCAACGTATGGCTACTGCGGGCGAGCACGAGTATCTTGCTATGGACGTGCATAATCCAGCTCACAGCGCTTGGCGAGCTCTGGCGACCGAGGTTGCTCCGTTCTACTTGCACCGATGAAATTGAGCAGGCGCCTGTTGTTCCGATTTATCCCCCGCAAAGTAAGTGAACAAATAGTATCTAGATTTTCAATGGTCTTACGGATTTTCTATGCAGGAATCTATAAAAATAATGGATATCTTATGGTTTCGTGCAACGGAGGACTGAATCAGATGCGAGCAGCGGTAGGTAGAGAACGTTTTGTCTATCGTTTGCTTAATGTTTCCTCTTTTATATAGATTTGCGACATGGTTGCCATTGCGAGACGCATAAACGTGACATTGGTTGTTCCTGAACTAGACAAAACGTCATTTTGGGCAGATCCCAGGTATGTATCAACCATATTGACAAATGTGTAAAGTCTGGCGTGCGTGTGTGTGCGTGTTGGGTGTGATTAATATTTCCTCATTTTGCTGCAGTGATTTCGACGACATTTTTGACGTAGATAATTTTATTTTCTCCTTGCGGGACGAAGTTAAGATCGTGAAGAAACTTCCTTCGAAGTTCGATTCACTTACAGAGAATAAGCAAGTTTTCTCTCTTGCTCCGATAAGTTGGTCAAATGAGACATACTATGATAAGCAGGTAGTAAATATGTATATACATATATAGTACGTGTGTGTTTGTAGAGAGAGAGGGGGGGCATGCATACATAATTACTTTGTAAGGAAAGTATTCCTAGTAGATTAATCAACAAAATAATTTAGTGGAATGTTTGATTGATTTCATATGGAAACAATGATCAAATATATAAATATGACTTTGTAGACACGACACCTGTCAATTGTGTGTCTTTGCGTGAGTGTGGCACATCGTAATGCCTAGTACTGGTGTATTATGTAGTAAGAGCTATTAGGGACTTTGGGGCCCAGTAGCGAACGTGCAAAGGATGTTTCTGATTGAAGATGAATGTTATTCCTTTTGTTTTAAATATGTGGGGCAGATACTGCAATGGACATGACAACTAGTGTGTGTACTGCATGCATACACATGCATACATATAACAGACAAGTATACACCTATACATTATATACACTTAGTTTTATATATATGTGTGTGTGTTGTGTAGATTCTGCCTTTGATTCGAAGGCACAAAGTAATACGATTGAACCGGACGGATTCTCGATTGGCGAATAACGGGCTGCCACTTGAGATGCAAATGCTGAGATGTAGAGTTAATTATCATGCACTCCGCTTCACTCCCAGGATCATGGCCCTTGGACAGAAGCTGGTCAAGATTCTTCGTTCTAAAGGACCTTTCTTGGTTCTTCACCTCAGATACGAGATGGATATGCTTGCATTTTCTGGCTGTACACATGGATGCACGGACGCTGAAGCTGAAGAACTCACGACAATGAGGTAAACTTGTACACACACACACACACACTTAGTTTTATATATGTGTGTGTGTTGTAGATTCTGCCTTTGATTCGAAGGCACACAGTAATACGATTAAACCGGACGGTATATAGATAGAGAGAGAGAGAGAGAGGAGGGAGGGAGAGATGTAGTATAATGCATTTATGTGTACGTGTGCACAGGTACGCATTTCCTCATTGGAAGGAAAAGGTGATAAACTCGGAGCAAAAGAGGAAGGATGGTCTTTGTCCATTGACACCAGAAGAGACTGCATTGGTGTTGAGAGCTCTCGGTTATACCAACAGCACACAGCTATATATTGCTGCTGGCGAGATTTACAGAAGTCAACGAAGAATGAGAGCACTGCAAGCTGTGTTTCCGAACATTGTATGTCTGCTATATTTGATATGTGTGTATCTGTGCGGATGTATATCTATGTATGTTTCGCCCACACGCAGCAGATTCTTATTGGGTGTTGACTTTTTCAGGTTCGTAAGGAGAAATTATTAAGTCCCAAGGAGCTTAAGCCATTTTACAATCATTCTTCACAAATGGCCGCTTTGGATTATCTTGTCTCGTTAGAAAGCGACGTTTTTGTTCCTAGTTACGATGGGAATATGGCCAAGGTGGCTGAAGGACATCGGAGGTACGTGTGTGTAGGTGTGGTTTATTGTGTGTGCATGTTTAATATGCAAGTGTTCTATTTTTTTTTTTTTAGGATTTATCATATGATGCTTTATCTAAATGCCCTGCAATGTATATGAATAAGAGATTGAATACATTAAATCTAATAGATAATGCGTATACGTATACTTGATTTAATATCTAATCTTTAATGCTGCTTAAGACAGACCCTCCTCTTCGTTATATATTATGCTTGTTGTGAAACGAGCCACGTATGGGCCATTGCATTGTTATATAGGTGCTATACATTTACCAGAAGATATCACTGACTTGGCCCTTGTCAACTTAACGCACGTTTATGTAGTTTATCATTAATCGTAATGTACATATATATATATATATCCATTTTGAACTTGTTATATGGAGACAGGATTATTATACATGTCGTGTATGTGTGTGTGTATGTATTTGTGCCTGTCAGAGCCATGATTATATATCCGTTTGTGGCCATATATCACTTAGTTCTTACGCACCATTTTTATGCATTTTAATACGTATGTATTATGCAATTGACATGAGCATTAACTAGTTATGCATAGTATACTTATATATACAATGTATGTGTCTGTGTGCCTGTATGTGTTTTTCATAAGAATAACTCATCGTTTAGACTACATAGGATATATATATCATGTATCTGTGTGTATGTATGCACACACACGGATATCTGACTTTGTTATAGAGAGGCACGGTTGTTCATGGATATGCATCTATATTTGTTATTTGGCTACTCACGATTTAACACATTAGATGCAGACGTGTAACATACGCGTCTCTATGATATACATACATAACAACACACACACACAGACGCGCGCTCGCACCCACACACACATCGTGCATATGTGGATATGTTATTACATATACTATACGCAAAACACACACACACACACTAAAAGGCGTTGTTTCGGCAGATACCTTGGATTCAGGAAAACAGTGTTGCTAAACAGGAAAGTAATAATCGACCTGGTTGATCAGCTCAAAGAAGGCGGTTTATCCTGGGACGAATTCCGATAGCCATAAAACAAGCACATAAATTCCGAATGGGAATGCCCAACAAAGGAGAGTATTACCAGACAGGCCAAAAGAAAGGATAGTTTACTCCAATCCTCACGAGTGCCTTTGCAAGCCTTCTTTGATATGAGTGCTTCACAATGAGGTTTGTCCGATAAATATTTTTTTCCTTTTTTTATCATTTTTATTTTATTTCTTTTTATACATCGAGAGAAAGTTATCTTGTTCAGGCAGGTTTTTTTGTTTTCTTTTTGAATGTGTCCTGCTTGCTGAGGTCGTATATCGTATTGTATAGCTTTCGTATGAAATATAAAACCTGAGATTTTATCTGTTGTCTTACATGTACACATATGCACTATGTTTTCCGGGCTTGTGTGTGTATACACACACACGCGTATCTGCCTGTATAATGTTTGTCAAAAATCTTTGTTTATTTTAGATTTGCATTCATCAACGTGGCAACTCAGTTTCACGTAAGCAGCTACCTGCTGCGACCACGTGGCCAGTTCTATACCGATCTTTGAATCGGAGCTATCTTCATTTGAAACCGTTGGATTATACGTGATCGACGGCTCGGGAAGTGCCTATAAGCCTTTCCAGGGCAAAGAAAGCCTTGAGTATGGCATCTTCAGCTTCTCTTTGTGGAGCTTCTTCCCTCGTAGCAGCCACTGCTACGAGGAATGTATCTAATGTATTTGCTGCATCAGTGCCTGTGTTCAAATCCGCAGGTCCTTGCTCGTTAATTGGAAGAAGAAGCGATGTTTCCATGTTTCGCTCTGTGCCGGACAAGTTTGTGTCAAGAAGACGCCTTTGCACGAGCTCCAAGGTGCGTTTCGTGTATGTTGCGAGGGGTATGCAGATGGGAAGCATGAGTCTCTCTCTCTATATCTATCTATCTATCTATCTATCTATATATATATATATTATATTTCAGTTTCTGGCAGCACACACACACACTTCAAAAGAGTGGATTTCTTGCTTTTTCGGAAATCTTTCCGAGAAAGTTGAGTTAGTGTGATGAGTATGTTGTCGAATAGGGCTGAGCAAGGATGCATGCAGCTGTCCGAAGGCGATGTTCTCCCGTCATTTAATCTCAAGGACTTGGAAGGACGCGTGGTCAACTCCTCCAAGTTCAAGAACAAGCCCGTTGTACTGTACTTCTACCCCGCTGATGAATCACCCGGATGCACAAACAGGTAAACATATACATACGTATACGTCCAACACACACGCGCACATACCCAGACAAGTTGGTAAAGATGAGTGTATGACTTGCATGTATATATTGATAAGGCTACCGTGTGTTATTGAATTATGGTTTCGTCCGATGTTTATATGCCTGCATTGGATTCATAAGATGTACATACGTGTGTGTGTGTGCGCGCGTGTGTTGTTACGAGTGTAATGCAGGCATGTGCGTTTCGTGACTCTTATGAGAAATTCAAGAAAGCCGGAGCGGAGGTGATTGGCATCAGTGCCGATAGCCCAGAATCCCACAAGGTAAAAGGAATCTCTCTCTCTCTCTACACACACACACCACGTATATATGCATACTTATGTACTATGGATGCATGTATAAGCTACGGAGATTAATAGACAACATAATGCACTGAAACTAATCTCTCTCTCTCTCTCTCTCTCTCTCTCTCTCTCTCTCTCTCTCTCCTAACACACACACACATGGAGTTATACACATACGCATACACGCTCTGAACAGGCATTTGCAAAGAAGTATAAGCTGCCATACACATTACTGAGTGACGAGGGGAACAAGCTAAGGAAGGACTGGGGAATTCCTGGTGATTTTTTTGGGACTTTGCCGGGAAGACAGACATACGTGATCGATAAAAAGGGTGTGGTTAGATTGATATTTAACAACCAGTTCCAACCAGAGAAGCATATCGATGAGACGCTTAAGGTTCTACAAACCATGTAAGTAAATTATATACTCGCTTGTTTTATAGTTATGTATACCGAAGTGAACATTTTAAAATGTTCCATACTTGACTATAGCTTTGTTGAGTATTACGATAATAAATATATCGTAAGTATACCGATTAGTTCTAAGTATATATATAATTGATACAAATGAGATATATATTAGGTTTGCATTTAACATATTTCTTCAAATAACCCTGACATATATTTGAGATTTAACAAACTTTAGTCGAATAAATTTTTTTATAATAATTAATCATTTATTTTTAGTTAATTTAAGAGGACAAGAGTTAGTATTAAAAACAATTTGGATCTCACACCCTCACATTTTTTTAATATTTAAAACGAAAGATAAATCTTATACTTAAACATTACAGGTTGTTAGTACTCTCAATATAATAATAATTAATTAGTAAAAAATTTATTGATTAAAGACAGAAACGATATTTTTGTGTAAGATTATTAATGCTAAATTTAAGCTTGATTAAGATGTTTAATAAATTTTACATATAAAAATTGCAAGACAATATTTAAATGTTGGGTTAACATCATGTTGATCTATATAACAATTCCAAAAACATGTATGTATTTAATTAATTGCTCCATCAATTTATCAATATAAAAATAATGTTAAAATATAAATGAGTGTTTAACATTTAATTAAATGCATACTTATGAAATGCACAAATATAAATGAGTGTTTAACATTTAATTAAATGCATACTTATGAAATGCACAAAACAATTGATCAAATGCTTAAATTTTTATAATGATATATGCTAAATATGTTTAAGTAAAAGTATGAATGAATTAATAATAAACCTAATTAATGAACCTTCATAATAAAACTTTAGTACCAAAAATAAAAGATATGCTGTAAGATCCACGTGTACGGCTGTATGTGCACATACTATTATTAGCATATTGGATTTGATAGTCGTTGGATTGGATTCAATGGACCACTCGCTCTTGTATATAAGTTAGGATTTCTGAACTAATGAAGATACACATTTCTATATTTCGAGCTCTCATAGTGGTGGAGGTGAGGGGCACCTCTAATTGTCCCTACAGAGTGCTCGAATTTGTGTCTTTTTATCAATTTTTTGTCTTCTTAGGTCTAGCTTTTCCATTGTCTAGATCTATTCCTTTCTTGTAAATTCTGTCTTTTCTTTGTCCATGGATCCACAATAGGCAAATCCCTTGTCTGTGGAGCAGTTATTCATGCAGTTGTTGGATGCCATGCGTATGCAACTGAACAATCATTCTTAGTGATGGCAACATTCACAGTCCAGGGTACTCCTCCTACTCATGTTGCAAACCCCCGTGTCCGGCCGGATTTCTTTCGCGGAAATCCTGGAGATGATGTGTACCATTGGTTTGACCACTTCATTGTGGTTGCCACATATCATTCGTGGGACGGTGCTCAGTGTTTGCGCGAGTTTCCTACTTGTCTTCAAGGGACGGCGTTGCAGTGGTACAATGGTCTGGACGTTGCAACTCGTGGAGATTGGAATATTCTTCCAGAGATCTTCAAACGTGCATTTGGGCATGCGGACGACTGTGATGATGCTTTTCAGCAGTTGCATCGTATTCGTCAGGAGCCATCTGAGTCGGTGATGCAGTTTGGTGTTCGCTTTCGAAGCCTTTTGCTGCGTGCAGAACCTAACATGTCGGAACGCATCAAGTTAGGTATGTTGTGGCCAGCACTTCGTCAAGACCTTGTGGGGCTTGTGCATGCACTAGCTCCAGTGACTCTTGACGATGCTTTGAGGCTGGCACAACGATATGAGTCGTCACCTCTCCCACTTGCGCCTTCACGTGCTCTTGTTCCACTTCATGTTGGGGATGGACCTGCTCCGATGGAGGTTGAGGCTGTTGCCGCTCGTGTACCAGCACAAGGTGGGGCCCGTGGACGAGGACGTGGACGTGCAGTTCGTTGTTGGGCGTGTGATGAGGTTGGACACACGTATCGGCGCTGTCAACGGTTTCCCGATTGGCGTCCCCCATTTCCAGGATGGAGGCCATGGCGTCAACAACGTCCGGTTGGTGCTGCTGCAGTGGAAGGTTGTGATGCGGTGGATCTTCCGGGAAACGACGAATCGCACGAGTAGAGGAGGGTCCTCGTGCGAATAAATTAGTGACCCCTCCATCTTTCTTTCGGGAGTATCATCAAGGGGTTCACTCGGCACCAAATCATCCGGTTTTCACTTTTCAAGCTCGTTAATCACACGCCACGTCCTGTTTTCCTTTCAGTGTTGGTGGATACAGGTTCAAGTTTGTCCTCTGTTTCTCAATCTGTTGCTACACGTTGCAGCCTTCATTTGCGTCGTGCGGTAGAACCAGTCTTCATTCTGTACGGCAACGGACATACTCATGCTTGTTCGCGGATGAAGTGGACATTGTTGTTCGTGTGGATGATCGTGAGCTCGAGCTTCAATCTTTGCGGGTGGTGCCGAGTCAAGCTTTTCACCTTATTCTTGGTATGGATTGGTTAACTCGCAATCATGCCAAGTGTGACTTTGAAAAGTCTCCCCCTTGTTTGACTCTCCCTCGTCTTTCTTCCATTCCTCTTACTTCTATTCCACTTCGTCCATCTGCTTCCACCTCTGCTTCCATCACTTTTGTCTCACCCTTTTCCAACCATTTTCCCTTCATGCTCTTCCTTTTCTTCTGGATCCATCAGATGATCGTCGTGCTGTAGTTGTTGATCAACTCAAGAAGGAGTATGCTGATCTTTTCAACTTCGACTTGTCATCTGGGGCCAAGATTGCGACACGCCACCCTATTCCAACTGGAGAAGCTAGGCCAATCAAGGTACCTGTTCGGCGTCGGTCACCAAAGGAGCTCAAGATCTTACGAGCGAATGTCAAAGAGATGTTGGAGAAGGGTGTTATCCGAAAACTCGAAGTCCTTGGGCGTGCGAACCTCACCTTGTGACGAAGCCTGATGGGAGCGTTCGATTCTGCATTGACTATCGCCCATTAAATGAGGTAACCGTCTCAGATGTGTACCCACTTCCTCATACTGCAGACCTTTTGGATCGACTGGGGCGGAGCCGTTGGTTCACCAAGTTAGATCTCGCATCTGGATATTGGCAAGTTCCGATGGCTGACATGGACATTCCCAAGACTGCTTTTCGAACACCATTTGGCCTGTACGAGTTCTGGTGATGCCTTTCGGTTTGAGCAATGCTCCAGCAACTTTCCAGCGTATGATGGATGAGGTTCTTTGCGACATGCCGGAGGTGACTGCCGATTTCATCGATGATGTTTTGATCCATTCGGATGGAACATGGGAGGAGCATGTCGGTGATGTACGTAAGGTTTTGGATCGGCTGCGGGAAGTTGGTTTGAAGTTGAAGCCATCTAAGTGTGTGTTTGGATCAAAGGACACCACTTATCTGGGTTATCGCATTTCACGTGAAGGTTTGCAAGTCGATCCTGACAAACTAGTTGCAGTTTTGAAGTTCCCTACGCCAAAGTGTGTGAATGATGTGCAACGCTTTCTTGGCAAGGTACAATATCTGGGTCGTTTTGTGGATCATCTTTCAGATCGTACTGCACCGTTGCGCGTTGTTGAAATCGTCAATGACTTCTTTTGTTTGGTCTAAGGATTGCAAGCAGGCATTTGCAGATCTCAAAGAGTTGTTGACGACTCCTCCAGTTTTGGCGTACCCGGATTACACCGTCCTTTCATCTTGCGTGTAGATGCTTCTGACATCGGCCTCGGGGGCGTATTGATGCAGGAGAGTACAGTGTTCCTGGCCAACGACATCCCATTGCGACATCAGCCGTACATTGCAGCCAGCAGAGGTGAATTACTCCACGACAGAAAAGGAGTGTCTAGCAGCAGTTTGGGTTTTGAGAAGCTCCATGCCTACTTGCATGGTTCGCGGACGTTGTTGGAAGGCGATCATGCAGCAGTCACTTCGTTGTTGAAGCGAAGAATTTGATTGGGCGTACTGCTCGGTGGGCCTTGAAACTTCAAATTTACGACTTTGAAGTTGTTCATCGTCCAGGATTCCATGGCTGCTGATGCTCTTTCTCGGGCTCCTCTTCCACCTTCTCTCTCTTCTGTTGCCCCAGAGGAACCAGTTGTTCCAGCTTCAGTGGACTTTTTGGATGAAGATTCCGTACCATCAGCAGTTGCTTGTGCTTGACGTTCAGTGTCCGCAGAATGCAGAGTTAGATTTGCCGTCTTTGGATGAGGTTCGGGAAGCTCAAAAGGTTGAGCCGTGGATTCGAAGGCTTCGTGATGGGTTTGAATCCTGCATCACTTGCTGATGACTTGCCTTTCAGGCATTTACATTCACAGTATCGCCTTCAGGATGACCTTCTTTATTTTGTGGGGACTGATCCAGATGATCCTTTGCGGTTGGTGGTGCCTTCAATCTTCATTCCACGCTTCCTCCATGCTTACCATGACTCTCCTATTCTTGGCGGGCACATGGGACATCGTCGGGTGATGGAGAAGCTGCGCAATCTTTCTATTGGCCGGAGTTGCGAGGAGATGTGATTCGGTATGTGCGTAGCTGTGTGTGGTGCCAAGCTCGCAATACTCCCCCATGTGCTTCGGAAGGACGGTTGGAGTCAATTGCAGTTTCTCGTCTGTTTGAATTGGTGGCATTTGATTTGATGGGACCTTTTCCGCGGTCAACTGCTGGTAACGAGTACGTTATTATTGCTTCTGATTACCTAACTCGTTGGGTAGAAGTTGGTGCTCTTGCTAGTGCGACTGCTTCTGCTGTTGGTCAGTTTCTCCTGAATCGGGTTGTGTTTCAGCATTCTTGTCCGGAGCGAATTCTCTCGGATAATGGTCCCGCATTTATGGCTGAGGCATTTCATGTTTTGACATCTCGATAGGGATACGCCACACTTTCACAAGTGCTTATCATCCTCAGACAGATGGTTTAGTGGAACGGCTGTTAGAACCTTCAAGGGGATGATCGCGAAGTATGTGAACTTTCAACATTCGATTGGGATGGTTATCTGCCGTCTCTCCGATATGCTTATGTCACTGGAGTTCAAAGTTCCATTGGTACTTCCCCATATAAGCTCTTGTATGGTCATGACCCGGTGTTGCCAACGGAGTTGGGTTTGCCTTCTCGGTTACCGCGAGCTGCTGATGCTAGGTCGTGGGATCGGTATCTGACGAGCATTCTTCCATTGGTTCGTGCGGAGTCAGCAGAACACTTGGGCCGCGTACAAGTAGGACAACAACAACGCTACAACTCGCATCATCGTCCTCCTGCGGAGTACAAGGTTGATGAACTGGTGTTGGTTCGTTTTCCCAAGCTTACGGTACGTGGTTTAGCTAAGAGTCTCCTTCCTCAGTGGAAAGGACCGTATCGAGTGCTACGGCAAGTAGGGCCACAGGTTTATGAGGTTCACGACATTCAACCCGATCCTCCAGAGATTGTACATGTACAACGGTTGAAGCATTTTGTGCAACGAACAAGTTGTGCCGCTTGCAGATCCACCAATGCCTCCTCCTGATGTTCCTCCAGATCCGGGCCCGTCTACAAGAGAACCCTAACCAACTTACACCCTTCCGAAAGAGGGGATGATGTAAGATCCACGTGTACGGCTGCATGTGCACATACTATTATTAGCGTAGTGGATTTTGATAGCCGTCGGATTGGATTCAATCTGGACCACTTGCTCTTGTATATAAGTTAGGGTTTCTGAACTAATGGAGATACACATTTCTATTCCGAGCTCTCACAATGCTAATTTTATTGAAGATCATTATAAAAGTTAATCATCTTATTATATTATATAAATATAACAAATTTGAATATAATCATATATAATCGAATTAATACAAATACATCTTATATTTTGAATGAAGATTTATTAGTTGTTAAGGCAACTAACTCATATTTACTAGCTTAATAATATATCAACTCTTTTTCATTTTATTACTTTATAAATAAACTTTAAGCATCCTACATTTCAGAGGAGCTTGTTTACTAAAGAATGTGTTAATATATATTTAACATATTTATGGACTTATATGTACTATATATGATTATAGTTTGAATATATGCCTTGCATTACATACTTCATCTTCTTATGCATAGATTTGCATGTGTATGTATGTACTATTTAGAGTTTTTAATCAATATAAAAAATACACAAGAGCACGTGGTAGTACCATTGAAATTTTAAATTAAAAAACATTTTTTATAAGCTTTTATTTATACTCTGTGAGAGCTCAGAAATAGAAATGTTATATCCATTAATTCAAGAACCCTAATTTATATAAAGAGCGAGTGGTCCAATCTGACAGCTATCAAAATTCACTATGCTAATAATAGTATGTGCACATGCAGCCGTACACATGGATCTTACATCATCCCCTCCTCTCAGAAGGATGTAAGTTGGTTAGGGTTCTCTGGTAGATGTGCTCGGATTTGGAGGAACATCAGGAGGAGGCATTGGTGGATTTATAGGCGGCACAACTTGTTCTTGTTGCACAAAACACTTCAACCATTGCACGTGTACAATCTTCAGAGGGTCGGGTTAATATCTTGCAGAACCTCATAAACCTGTGGCCCTACTTGCCGTAGCACTCGATTCGGTCCTTTCCACTGAGGAAGGAGACTCTTAACTAAACCACATACCATAAGCTTGGGAAAACGAACCAACACTAGTTCATCAACTTTGTACTCCATAAGAGGACGATGATGCGAGTTGTAACGTGTTATTGTCCTACTTGTATGCGGCCCAAGTGTTCTGCTGACTCCGCACGAACCAATGGAAGAATGCTCGTCAAATACCGATCCCACGACTTAGCATCAGCAGCTCGTGGTAACTGAGAAGGCAAACCCAACTCCGTCGGCAATACCGGGTCATGACCATACAAGAGCTTATATGGGGAAGTACCAATGGAACTTGTACTCTAGTGAACATATCGAGAGACAGCAAATAACCATCCCAATTCGAATGTTGAAAGTTTACATACTTGCGATCATTCCCTTGAAGGTTCTGATGAGCCGTTCCGTCAAACCATATGTCTGAGGATGATAAGTACTTGTGAAAGTGTGGCATATCCCTAATCGAGATGTCAAAACATGAAATGCCTCAGCCATAAATGTTGAACCATTGTTTGAGAGAATTCATTCCGGACAAGAATGCTGAAACATGACCCGATTAATGAGAAATTGACTAACAGCAGAAGTAGTCGCACTAGCAAGAGCACCAACTTCTACCCAACGAGTTAAGTAGTCAGAAGCAATAATAACATACTCTTTACCAGCAGTTGACCGTGGAAAAGGTTCCATTAAATCAAATGCCACCAACTCAAACGGACAAGAAACTGCAATTGACTCCAACCATCCTTTTGAAGCACATGGAGGAGTATTGCGAGCTTAGCACCACACACAGCTACGCACATACTGAATCGCATCTCCTCGCACCTCCAGCCAATAGAAAGATCTGCACAACTTCTCCATCACACGACGATGTCCCATGTTTCCGCTAAGAATATAAGATCATGGTAAGCATGGAGGAACCGTGGAATGAAGACCGAAGGCACTGCCAACGCAAATGATCATCTTGATTAGTCCTCACAAAATAAAGAAGGTTGTTCTGAATGTGGTATTGCGAATGTAAAGCTTAAAAGGCAAATCATTAGTAAGTGATGTAGATCTCAAACCCATCACGAAGTCTTCGAATCCACGGCTCAATCTTTTGAACTTCCCGAAACCTTATCCAAAGACGACAAATCTAACTCTGCATTTTACAAACACTAACGTCAATCACAACAACTGCTGATGGTACAAAATCTTCGTCCAAAAAGTCCATTGATGCTGGAACAACTAGTTCCTCAGGGGCAGAAGAAAAAAGAGAAGGTGGAAAAGGAGCTCAAAAGAGCATCAGCATCAGCCATGGAACTCCCTGGGCGATGAACAACCTCGAAGTTGTAAATTTAAAGCTTCAAAGCCCACTGAGCATTATGCCCAATCAAATTTTTCCGCTTCAACAACGAAGTGACTACTGCATGGTCACCTTTCAACAACATTTGAGAACCATGCAAGTAGGCATGGAGCTTCTCAAAACCCCAAACTGTTGTTAGACACTCCTTTTCTGTCGTGGAGTAGTTCATCTCTGCTGGTTGCAAGGTATGGCTGATGTACGCAATGGGATGTTGTTGGCCAAGGACACTTGTACTCTCCTGCATCAATACACCCCCGAGACCGATGTCAGAAATTTATGCGTAAGATGAAAGGACGAGTGTAATTCGGGTACGCCAAAACTGGAGGAGTCGTCAACAACTCTTTGAGATTTGCAAATGCTTACTTGCAATCTTAGACCAAACAAAAGAAGTCATTAACGACTTTAGCAACGCCCGCAACGGTGCAATAAGATTCGAAAGATGATCCACAAAACAACCTAGATATTGTACCTTGCTAAGAAAGCGTTGCATATCATTTATACACTTCGGTGAGGGAACTTCAAAACTGCAACTAGTTTGTCAGGATCGACTTGCAACCTTTCACGTGAAATGCGATAACCTAGATAAGTGGTGTCTTTGCATCCAAACACACACTTAGATGGCTTCAACTTCAAACCAACTTTCCACAACCGATCCAAAACCTTGCGTACATCACCAACATGCTTCTCTCACGTTCCATCCGAGTGAATTAAAACATAATCGATGAAGTCGGTAGTCACCTCCGACATATTGCAGAGAACCTCGTCCATCATACGCTGGAAAGTCACTGGAGCTCATACAGGCCAAATGGTGTCCGAAAAGCAGTCTTGGAAATGTCCATGTCAGCCATTAGAACTTGCTAATATCTAGAGGCGAGATCTAACTTGGTGAACCAGTGGCTCCTCCTCAGTCAATTCAAAAGGTCTGTAGTATGAGGAAGTAAGTACACATCTAAAATAGTTACATCATTTAATGGGTGATATCAAGGTAGAATCGAATGCTCCCATCCGGCTTTGTCATAAGATGAGGTTCGCATGCCTAAGGACTTCGAGATTTTCGAATAACACCTTTCTCCAACATTTCCTTAACATTCGCTTGTAAGATCTTGAGCTCCTTTGGTGACCAGTACCAAACATGTACCTTGATCGACCTAGCATCCCCAGTTGGAATAGGTGGTGTGTTGCAATCTTGGCCTCAGATGATAAATCGAAGTTAAAAAGATCAGCATACTCCTTAAGTTGATCAATGACTGCAGCATGATGATCATCTAATGGATCTAAAGAGGGAAATAAGGAACATGAAGGGAAGATGGTTGGAAGTAAAGGTGAAACAAAAGTGATGCAAGCAGAGGTGGAAACAGATGAACGAAGTGGAATAGAAGTAAGGGAGAGTCAAATAAGGGGAGACTTTTTGAAGTCACACTTAACATGATTACGAGTCAACTAATCCGTGAAAAGCTTGACTCGGCACCACCTGCAGAGATCACAATCATCCACACGAACAATAATGTCAACTTCATCCCATAAACAAGCATGAATGTGTCTGTTGTCGTACAAAATGAAGATTGGATCTACCGCACAACGCAGATGAAGGCTGTAACGTGTAGCAACAAACTGAGAAATAGAGGACAAACTCGAACCTGTATCCACCAACACTGAAAGGAAAACAGAACGTGGCATGTGATTAAATCGAGCTTGAAAAGTGAAGACCGGATGAACTGGTGCCGAGTGAACCCCTTGATGATACTCCCGAAAGAAAGACGGAGGATTACAAATTTATTTGCTCAAGGGACCCCCCTCTACTCGTGCGACCCGAAGATCCACCGCATCAGGACCTTCTACTGCAGCAGTGCCAATTGAACGTTGTTGACGTCAAGGCCTCCACCCCGAAAATGGGGGATGCCAATTGGGAACCCGTTGATAGCGCTGATACGTGTGTTCAACCTCATCACACGCCCAACAACAAACTGCACGTCCACGTCCTTGTCCACGAGCCCAACCTTGTGCTGGTACACAAGCAACAACAGCATCAACCTCCATCGAAGCAGGTCCATCCCCAACATGAAGTGGAACAAGAAAACGTGAAGGTACACGTGGAGAGGTGATGACTCATATCGTTGTACCAGCCTCAAAGCATTGTCAAGATCACTGGAGCTAGTGCATGCACAAGCCCCACAAGGTCTTGATAAAGTGCGGCCACAACATACCTAACTTGATGTGTTCTGACATGTTAAGTTCTGCACGCAGCAAAAGGCTCCGAAAGCGAACACCAAACTGCATCACCGACTCAGATGGCTCCTGACAAATACGATGCAACTGCTGAAAAGCATCGTCACAGTCGTCCGCATGCCCAAATGCACATTTGAAGATCTTTGGAAGAATAGTCCAATATCCACGAGTTGCAACGTCCAGACCATTGTATCACTGCAACGCCATCCCTTGAAGACAAGTAGGAAACTTGCACAAACACTAAGCACCGTCCCATGAATGGTATGTGGCAACCATGATGAATGGTAAAAAAAAATGGTCCACATCATCTCTAGGATTTCCGCAAAAGAAATCCGATTGGACACGAGGGTTTGCAACAGGAGCAGGAGGAGTACCCTGGACTGTGAATACAGCTATCAGCTGAGAGTGATTGTTCAGTTGCATCCGCATGGCATCTAACAACTGCGTGAGTAGCTGCTCCACAAACAAAGGGTTTGCCTGTTGTAGATCCATGGACGAAGAAAGGAAAAAATTTATAAGAAAGGAATAGATCAAGACAGTGGAAAAGCTAGATCTAAGAAGATAAAGAAAATCGGCAAAAAGACACAAATCCAAGCACTCCGTATGGACAATTAAAGGTGCCCCGCACCTCCACCAATGTGAAAGCTCGGAATATAGAAATGTGTATATCCATTAGATCAAGAACCCTAACTTATATACAAGAGCGAGTGGTCCAGATTGAAACCAATCCGATGGCTATCAAAACCCACTACGCTAATAATAGTATGTGCACATGCAACCGTACACATGGATCTTACATTACAAAATTTTATTAATATCAAAACTTAAGTTTAACTTAGGGAAATTATATAGTATAGAACACCTTTTTCAATTGATTAAAAAAAAAAAGGTTTCTTACACATATTATTTGATTTATCCTATAAATTCATTTATTTCCAATCTAAGAAATTCATATATAACATGTAAAATGTCTTATTATAAAAATATATTTAGTAAATATATCAAATAACCACTATGATCGTACACTAAAATAATCGCTGTTACATTTTCAAAATATAATCTTCATTATTACAATATTTAAATGTTAAACAATTTAATACATTTTAAAATACAATCTTCATTACTTTCAATTTAATAATATAATCTTTATTATTCTAATGTTTACATACTAAATAATTTATTAAGAAAAATTATCTTAATTATTTTAAGAACATCTACATAAGTGATGAGTAAACTCATGTGTAAGTTTTATAATTTTTGTAATCACATTTGCTACACAAAATTTATGTTACATTCTCAGTTGTTTTTGCAAGGTCTTTGGCCCCATCCCAAATCACCAAAATACTAAGCAGAAGAAATGTAAAAACTTTTCTTATTGTAAATGAGTCTTTAAAAAATCATGAACAAAAGTATAAAAGGTTATGTATTAAAAAAAGGTTTAATATCAATCAAGATGCACATCCACAAAAAAGTTTTTACAATTACTTCATTGATAATCTTATTTATAATAAAAAAATGTTTTGATGTCATTCATTAATCTCATTTTAATTATTATTTTACTTGATTTTTAACAAGTTTCACCAAATTTATAATTAATTATCTTCGACAATAATAACAGCCCTTTTTCTGTTCATCATCATCTTCCTTGCCAATTGTTCGAATTATTTTCTTCTTTAGCTTTTTATTTTGAAAATAAAAAGTTTCTTTACATTATCTTTGAAACATTTAAAAAATTTAAAATTATATTATAGTTTGTTTTTACAGATTTACAATTGCTTTAAAGTGTTAAATTGTGTTTGCTCTAACACCCTCAAATTTGGTTACAACAACTGGTAAAATAAACATTGTCCATGAATAATTTTGTAAGTTTTTGTAAGTATATATGCATAACATTTAATTTAATATACTCATTACCCATTGAGATGCTTTAATGTTTACATTTTAAAAAAACTTAATAAGATAATAACTAAAATTCTCTTTATTATAATTAATACGTATTCTAAACTTTGGTTTATATAAAATATATTTGAATTAAAGTAATACAAGATAACATTCTAAATACTACCAATATGTAAACTTTGGTTTCATAACATTTAATAATTAATTTTATTTTAAAAAACACCAAATTAGTACCAACATATATCCTAGTTTATTTTTGTTTTTAAAAATTAAACCTAAACTTATCAATAAAAAAATTTTTTAATGTTATTTCTAAGTAATTTTAAAATCACTGTCCAATATTTTTAAAAAAAAATCATGTTAAGTAAATATATAATATAAATTTTTCTTAATAAAATAATATGCAAAACTTTCATGGTCACCTTAACTACACTTGCATCATAATAAATTACCATAATGAAATTAATTTTAAACAAGATTTCTCACCATCAACGTAAATAAATTTGAAATTCAAATCCACTATAATATTTAATATTTAATTATTATATAAATCCATTATAGTATTTATACTTCAAGTACAAAACTAAATCCACTGTAAAATTAAAGACACAGCTGTATTTTTTTTATATTTAATAAATGATAAATGAACTTAATCATGGTTAAGAAAAATTTTTTTCTTTTAAATACGTGAAAAGTTGAGGATCATACTTAACTAAATTAATTAAAAAACAAACACATGTATTTTAAACTCAAATTATTCATACTATTTGCATGGATTTTATAATGTTACACTTATGTATAAAGAGAGTTTCAAATTAGTGAGCATGGAGCTTGCTGCTAGATCATCTACCACATTAGTATTGGCTTATAATTCTCTATGTTTTATTTCTTTAATAATTTGGATGCATAATTAACATATGATCATCGTAATTAAATGATACCCCCTCTATAAGTATGTAAGGATTTTAAATGAACATAAATAAAAAATAATACTTTTACACTCATATAACTTATGTGAAGATTATTTAAGTTCATAAATTATGTCTCATTCATAAAAAAGATTATTATTTTTTTAATATTATGTTTTAGTTTCAATGTTTATAGATTAAATTGAAATCTTAATTAAATTAATATATATTAAAGTATATTCCAAGTTTTATCATAGTTTTGAACAATTAAAATTTATTTTTTAATATAAATTATATCTATATAATAATATGGGAAAAAAGAATCTAATCCTATAAAGAATTAACATTGGATCGATTGCACCTGCACTTATACTTAAAAATTTAAAGTGTTAGTAGTTAAAAAGCTGATGGTCTGTACATTCGTACATAGAAAGTTTAAAGTGATTTTTGCGATTTAATTACACATTTTAAGACTTGTTGTGTTCACACATGACAACGAATTTGTCCTTAAATTTTAACCCTAAATGCGTGTCCCTTCATACATAAAATATTTAAATTTTGCTAATGTTTTCATCTCCGAATATGTTTTCACCTTTAAATTTTACTTAAAATTCAAAAATTCAAATTCAAAATTTTCAATTCAACATTTCCACAAAGTTTAAGAACTTGAACAAACCACACAACTAAAATCAACGATCAGAATGAATCAAATCGTTCTACGATGGCGGTGGCAAAGCTTGATGGTGAGGTCCTCCCAAATCTCCTAAGCATCCCCTACAGCATGCAAGTACTCCCAAGGCTCCTCCTCCGCCACTACAGGATCGCCTTATTCCTCATAGATTTGTAGCTCCTTCAGCCTGTTAACCTCCTGCTCCCATGCCCGAATCTCAGCTTTGATGTCGGTTTCCCCAGCATTAATCAAGAAGTTGTGCAAGATGCAGCAACTCATGATGATGTTTGAGAGATAACTTGGTTGCACCTTCTGCTTTTGATCCAAGCATCTGAACTTCATTTTCAAAAGTCCAAATGCTTGCTTAATAACAATCCGAGCAAGCTAGTGTTGGAGATTGTACTCTGCCTCCCCCGCCGTGAGTCGAGGACCTGGTTGAATTCAAAAAATAAAAAAATGAGAAACTACTACTTACTTGGGTAGGGTGTCATCAGATGTTGTTGAAGTTGTACCCCTTGTCTCCCACCAAATACGGCTGGATCCACTTGTCAAAGCCGAGCTCCACGGATGCTGTCAAAAGCTCTCCAGCATCGATCTTCTGTCCCATGGTCAAGTTTCGAAAAACTCTCATGTCGTGAACACTTCCTGCACAAGAAAACGTGAGAATTGATGGAAAAAAACAAACAAACAAGAATTACCTAGCCAGCCTACATACACACTCAAAAATCTCTTCTGAGCATCACAAACACCCTGCAAGATTACCAAGTATCATTGCTTGCGATCGAAGTATTGATCACCATTAGCGCTAGCCAAGCAAACAATCTCGAAATGAGTGCAGTTGATTGCTCCAACAACATTCGGAAGTCGGGTCTTGGTGTGTTGTTGAAAGCTAGCTGCTACTGCTCGAACGTCCTCCGTTGTTGACGGGAACCGGATCTTGTACCCGAGGCACTTCACGATCGCAGTTGTAGTCTCCAGGACAATCTCGTGTGCTATAGATTCCTCGATGCCAAACTTGTCAGCGAGATCCAAGTAGTCGTGTTCTTGAAGAGCTTGTACAAGGTCACGCCGAGATGAACATCCCAGCACCACTCTCCTCCACTTGGTATCTTGCTTGCGGATTTCCCAATCCAGCATGCTAGAGTGTAAGGAACGTCTTCTTCTCCATCCGAAGCTTCCTCTTCCACTACCCCAGATCATAGAACTCGAGGAAGAACTTGGTCCAAGTTGTTGTGTTCTGCGGCTTCACCCACCACAGCCCCGTACAAAACCTCTTCACCATCATGACTCGCTGAAACTCCTCGTCATCCTCCTCATCCTCCTCATCCTCAAGAAGAGTCTCCAACACCGGGATCTTGTCCTCAAAAATCAGCCTAAAGGCTTCAACAGCAAGCAACAAAACTTGGAAGAGAACTATGATGATCTTATTACTCATCAAAGCATCTCAGGTTGGGCAGGAAAGAGAGGTTGGAGTATGCGGGTTTTGCACCTGAAAAAATAAAATAAAAAAACATTAAATTAAGTTTAAACTCCACAAACAAAACACTTAAACACTTCTAAAACTCGCCAACCCTAACAACCCTAAACATCTGGGCCTAAAAAAGTGGGGTTGATGAACCCTAAAGATCCAGGTCTGAAGAAGAGCTCCGGGCTGAACTTGGGTATCCAGCTGGGACTAAACTCGGGATTGGAGTAGAAGAACTCGGGGTTGGAGTAGAAGAACTTGGGGCTAAGCTACAAATGGAGGCAGAGAGGTTGACGATGGCTCTCGCTAGGCTAGTGATGTGGTGGCCTTCTCCTCTCTGTCCTGCAAATATCCCACTGACAAACCAAGTTCTCTTGCTGCCATGCAAGGTTTTGCTCATTGCAAGCAGCCGACAACACATTCCCCTCACCTAGGAAACGGTGATGCTCTTCTCGGGCTTCTTGGGGGCTCTCTTCCTCTTCCCCGAGCTCCCCGTCACCTTTCTAGCATCTCCTAGAGGATCCTCACACTCCTTTTGAAACTCGGGAGCATCCGAGTCGGCAACATGAGTTGGAGCTGTAGCAGCCGCCTCCCCAAGAAAAAAATCCAGGGCATCATAAACTACACGAGGCAAGACTCGATTGTTGAGGGCGGAAGAGCAAGCTTGGCCTCAGATTCAGAGAGGTTGAAGTAGTCCGGTTTCCCCATGCCCCGCTAAAAATCTCCGACATGCTTGAAGTCGTTGATGATGTTTGTCCACTTTGTCTTGCATGACTTCCAGTCCCGCATCATCCTGGCGTCTTGCATCTTCTTGCAATGCGCTTCCACCACTGAGTTGCAGACATCACCGCTTCAAGACTTCCTACCACCTTTGCCAAATGGTCTTCCCTCTTCAACTCTCATCGTCTCATCCATTTTTTCAGTTCTTCCCACGGGCTCGTTTTGGTGGTGGAGCAACCGCCACAAACCCCTCCCCCTCATCAACATCATCATCCCCCTCATTGAGCCCAAGATCATCCTACACCTCCAGACCGTTGGCAGCGCCTCTTCAGCCTCATCCTCCTCATCGGATTCAACATGCTCCCAACTAAGACTGAGCTACCTAAACCCGGAAAAGAGAAGAGAAAAACATACTGATGGGAGGTGTTTGCCTCCATTTCGGAGAAGAGAGGAGTTCGGGTGGCGGCTGGTGGTTCAGGGTTGCCGCGCCTAGCTCTAGGAGCTCGTGGAGGTGTGGGATTCCCATGTGGAGCTCGTGGAGCTAAACCTAGGCCCTGAGCTCCACCTCCAGCGTCGAGTCCGCCTTAGCCTCGATTGAGGCCTAGAGTCCGTGCCATCTCCTCCTCCCTGCTCGCCGCCTGATCGCTGCCTTGATCAGCGGCCTACTCTTTCTTTGAAAGCCCTAAATCCGCGATCCATGGGGTGGCAATTGCACCCCTGACATCAGTCGATCTAGTGCCAAATCTAGTTGTCATGAACCCTAACCTAGCCCTTGAAGAATCTTAATGAGAATCTTTTTGGAATAATTCATAAGTGCCCCTTAAAATTTAAGATGACCTTCCGAGGTGGTTTTAAATTTTGATTTTTTTCTTTTAAAACATTAAAATTTTAAGGGTCACACCATTAAATTTAAAATAAGTGTGGAGCAAACAACCTTAAATTTTTCACACTTAAAATTTAACTTAATGGCCCCCTTATCTCCTAAATACATGTGCAGAGCAATTTAAGTGCACTTTTGGCCCTTATCTCTGAGTATAAGTGCATGTGCAAATCTACCCATTTAAAACTAAAATCAAAATTTGATATTGTAAAAAAATCATGAACTTTATAAATCTTAAGTTTAATGTTATAAATAAATAACATTTATTCATTATGAAACTCCCTTAACATTTCCAAAACTTTATATAGTTTAAGCTACGACAATGTATAAGATATGTGTAACAGTTTTAACAGAGTTGAGAAGGAAATTATCAAATTTCTTAAATCAAGTTTAACTTTAACATATTAAAATAATTATAAATCATATTTAAGAATAATTAGTTATAAATAAATTCCAATACCATTACATTTTTGTGAGTATTTAACTAGTCAATTCAATTCAATTCAATGAGTTCATTAATAAATTACTAAGGTGCATCACAAACTCTTTAGATGAAAAGTGGTTTAATTGATTAGTCAACTTAAAGTCAAGACCCATTTAACAATTAATTAACCAACATTAATTAAAATTAAAAATTCATCATAATTTGTATATAATATTCTTTATATATCCTTTATCCTAAGTATATACTAAGACTCCTTTTCTTGCGTGTGCGTGGACACACACACACACACACACAATTAAATATTGGTGTATATACATCATACATGTAAGAGTTAATGCCAAAATATATAGTTTCACTCGCTTTCAGAATCAGAAATTGCCTTTCTGGGCCTGACCTTTCTCCCTGTGTTGGTGTTTCCACGTCACTCTCCGGCTCCTCAATTGCTGCAAGGCTTACCGCACGCTCACCTTCCGACTCCGACTCCGACCGTGCTCGCTTTAACCGAGATTTCCTTTCCGTCTTCACCTGCCATAACAAGATTAACAATAATTCCTTCACACACATACACGTGTGCATGCACATTCAAATATACATATCCTATATATCCATATATAAAACACATCATTAAACCATCCACTGTACACACACATGCACTATATAAAACACATCATTACACACATGCACTATACATATGTACACACATACACGTGTGCACATTTAAATATACATATCCTAAGTATCCGTATATATGTACATTACAACCACATCATTAAGCCATCCAGTGTACTCATATGCACTATATATATGTACACATACACGTGTGTCCCTGCAAATTAAATATACGTATCCTATATATCCATATTATGTACATTACAAACACATCATTAAGCCATCCACATCCAGTGCACACACACACATGCACTATATATATGCACACACATACATTTAAATATGCATATCCTATACATCCATATATATGTACATTACAAACACATCATTAAGCTATCCAGTGTACACATACTGCACGTAGAGAAGATAAATATGCACGTTATCTATATTGATAATATATGAAAGTTTAGAGGTTGTGTGTGCGTCTTGTGGCATGAGAGAGAGAGAGAGTACATATACACTTACCGGCTCTTCCTCCTCTTCGGACTCTGCTAAACCGGTAGCAGCCATGGGATCTGCCTCTTCCTCCTCAGCAGGTTCGGGCTCCGGTTCGGGCTCTGGCTCCGGTTCCGGCTCAGGTTCGGGCTCCTCTTGTGTGACCCCTTCTTCAACCTCCTCTTCCTCCTCTTGATACCGCTGCTTTTTCTTTCTCTTCCTCCTCTCCTTCCTCTTTGGTTTCTTCTCTGTGCCTTCTTCGTCCTCATCATGGTTCTTACTATGTTTCTCATTCGGTATTTCCAAGTCTCCTGTAACATACCACACATTGTGTGTGTGAGTGTCTATACCTGTGTATATCATATATGGTTGGGTTTTCGGTGTGTGTGAAGAAAATGAACACATCAGTAACATATTATATATATGCATAAATTCATAAATGCATACACACGTATATATATATACACTACTTTAGAGACAGATAGAAACATGTATACATTATATATAGAAACAGATAGTAACCTTGATTCGTTCAAACTCTTGCTCCTGCTGCATAACTCTCCGTAGCTCCTCTTCCCGCTTTCGCTTCTCAATCTTCAAATACAAAAAGAGTTTATAATTATCAGTCTAATGTATAATGTGTATTATAAAACCAACAGAAAACGTTTATACACACACACACACACACACACACACACACTGATATTTTAAAGACGAATAAACGGTACCTTGATAATTTACAACCATTCTCTATATTCATGAGCATCATACAAAGTGATGTATATACATAGCTACACATATATAATGTGGCACCGTGTGCGTACATATGTCTATGTATGTATACGACGTTTGGCATACCTGTGTTGTACACATGCATATTGTGTCCATATGTATATGTACATATACTACATACACACGCACCTGGAGTTTACGTTCTTCATCGGCTTTACGTTGAGCTTCCTGGGCCATAGCAAGCTGACGAGCAACCTCTTGCTTCTGTCTATTTTGCTGCTCTTCACGCTCTGCGGCCTCCAAGTGTAGCTTGGCCGCGTCTAGTAAATGCTTGCAATACTCCACGTGCATCCCAATCTTCTTCTCATCAAACCCATGCATGTGGTGCGAGCTTATTAACGAAAGCTGGCTAAACAGCCTAACCGCGTTTTTAACCTCCGCTACACACTGCCGCACCTGTATAAAAGAAGAATATGTGTTTGTCGGCATTATAAACAACGCTTTACAAGTATTATTATGATGTGTTATGTATATAGTTATATTATAGACATATCATGTATAACTAGCTAATATGTATACCGAGAAGCAGCTACCAATATTATATATTATAAAACTACACACGAACAAAAAAGCAACATGCACACACACACACACACACATATATACGTAAAGTGTTTCATATATATCAGTCGCAAGTCTATATAGAGAGGGTACTGTAGAGTACAAGTTATACTAATACATTGTTATAAGCACTCACACACATATATAAAGAGTGTCAACGTATACATTATACTGCTATATGCATTAAATATACATACTTAAATATACTTATTAAATGTACTTACTTTGTCACATGCCCACATAGGACGAGTGGACATTAATACATCATCGTATCATTATGTATAGTGAAGTACGCTTACAGCACATGGTATGGAAAGAAATAATTAAATGTTTACAAGTACAGCGTATAAACCCTACTGCTGAATACACATGGCCAGATAAAACGTATATTTTCTGTCTTTGAGTGCACGAATGGACATGTACATACACAGCTCTATACAGGGTATTAAATTTGATAAACAAAACACACACACACACACACACACACACACACACACACATGTCCTACATGCACAGAAGATTGCATAATGTATAATAGTTGTATGTATACTCTAATGTTTGCCAAAAGATACTTATGGCTAGGTTCGTATATATATGTATATGTACTGTATGCATGTATTTAATGCATATAGCATAACGGGATATGTACAGTTGTTAGATGCACCACATATATGCATACATTTTACACAGATATACATATGCATACGGACCTCTTCAGCTGTACGTTTTTGTTTTTGGAGTGTGGCAGTGGAAAACTTCTGCATAGTGATGGCAGCGTTAAATCGAAGCATGTAATTGGAGGGTGCCATGTGAATAGCGTGTATTAACACACGCTTACACTCCTGCCATTGCTCAGCTTCGTAGTGCGTACGTGCCAGATACAGTAGAATATTCGTCTCTGTATTGTAATAAAATCTTCGTAGACAATTCTGATACTGCAAAAATAAATAATTATTAAAAAGAGAGATTAAAACGTATGTACACACGCATCTGTACATACCTTCATACAGATAATACATTTGTACTTTAATGTACACATAATATGAATATGTATAATATTATTTTACACATAATTTATTTTGTAAATTTAATATGTAACATATATCAAAATATACAGCGCATGCACAATATATATACAAGCATCAGACATACATACAGACACGTGCGTGCGTGCGCGCGCGCGTGTGTGTGTGTTTTACCATTTTTACTGCTAAACCAAACTGGCCCTGAGCAAGGTATACGTGTGCTAGATTCACCCATACATCTGGCATCTCCACGGCAACATTACCTGAAGCTGCTTCTTGCACCTGGATTTATAATAAGATTACATTATCATATTATTAGAATATAGTACTTCAAAGGTCATTCCGACACATTACACGTATCAATTCAATTCAATAAACGTTAGAATTTATTTACACATAAATATGTATATACGTTTGTGCCCATACCTGAGTGAAAATGTCTTTGGCAATTTCAAACGATCCTTTCTCGGAGAAAACTATTCCTAAACCATTTGCTGCGTACATATTATTTGGCTTTTGCGACAGCACCTGTATCCGCATGTACATGTACATACACATGCATATGCATATAGACATATACGTTTACCTTAAAATATAATTCTCTAGCCTTTTCCAGATGTGTCGCTTCTAGCTTTGGATCTCTCTTTTCACTACGAGTTGCTGCGAAGTAATTCCAGTTTCCCTATCATCCACCACATGATTATTAATGAACCATCAATAAATCTAAGTTCAGTCTATATTTGTTATCTGAGTATGTACGTCTGTTACTCAATGTGTACCATATGTACAATTTACTTCTGAGACGTATGTGTGCTACTCATACTAGTCTTGACATAGTACATGTATATAAAGTCTTCTGTACACTTTACAATAAGTCCATACATATAACAATATGATACAATTTAGTTACACGTGTGCGTGAGTGCGTGTGTTACCAGAGTTAAGTTGGAGTAACTATCTTACCAGAGATAAGTTGGAGTAACTATCTTTGCCATCGGAAAGACTCTGTATGCCTTTGAGAGTTTCCTTAGCCTTTAGCCATTCGTCTCCTTTTAACTCTAAACTGCCTCGGTAAGATAATATGTCCACGTTGTTGTCATCCTCCTTAATCGCTTTCTGGACCTGTTAAACAACATCATGGATACATGCGTATACATAAAATACATACATGTCTATACAAAAATGCTGTATGGAAACAAAATTACTTGCATACGAACACACACACACACGCACGCACGCACGCACGCGACACACACATAACACACACACACATATAAATATATTGTATATGTAATATAAGTATGCATGTACACTTATATCCCTTTACGTGACTGTCGGGTATGCACAGCTATAAACTGTTATGCATACATGTCGTTTCATGACTTACCAATTCCATACTTAAACTTAAGTTATTTCTTGCTTCTGCCATAGCTGCCAGCCGCAAGTAAGCATCCACGTAGCTTGGATGCTGTTTACGGTTTAAACAAATTTAATTAAGATAGTAATATTTATTCGAGACAATAATTAAATTAACACAAACTATGGTAACTTGAGTACCTTATAAAGAATAAGTTCGTAGAGTGTACTGGCTCTCTCAGACTCGTGCAATTGCTCAAATAAACGTGCCAAGTTAAATAGCACTGTCACTTTCTCTGCTGGATCTCTAGCGAGGTACCTTTTTCTGATTAGAAAATAATAAAAAGTAAAAAACACACATATACGTACATACACATAAGTATCTACATATATACATGTCCACAGACGTGTATAACAACTACATAAAATCTGTATGGTTCGATTTAATCTGATAAAAGCTACTTATCCATAACCCTGTGTACTTGCTATTGACAGTGTTACTGATGTATAAGAAAACTAAACGGTATAACATCTTTATATATATGTAAGTAAGAAATAGATATGTAAGCATATACAAATGTGCAGACATGTCTATACACGTACATATGCATAACTCTCCCCCCCCCCCCCTTCTCTCTCTCTCTCTCAGCATGATTGTATATTTTATGTACCTTCCTCCATTTCACGGAACATATCTGTTTTGTCCACGTTTGAAATCCCTTCACTAAACCTTTCCATGGTCCATCTCCTAAAGCTTCATGAAAAGCCGATTCAGCGAGCTACAGAATACAAAACTAGTTATTATCTGCTTTAACTTTTGTGAATAGAAATACGATAATACCCGTTAATATAGCATACATATTAGTTGGATTATACGACTAAATAGTCAAACCTGATATTCACCACGCTCGAAATGAAGTACTCTACGTTGTTCAAGAGACCGAGTGGAACCTGTCTCCATTTTTTATTAAAAGAGCGTGTGCCTATATATACGTTATTAAACTATGTGATAATAATGGTCAGGTATTATTTAATAAGACTTACCGTTTTAAAGGCCTCTAGAGCTGCTCCAAAATCTGTAGCCACAAGCAGCTCTCCCATCTCAACCCAAGCCTGCAAGTCAAGTGTTAGCGTGTACGTGAGAGAGAGGGGGGGAGGGAGGGAGCGAGAGAGAGAGAGGAGAGAGAGAGAGAGAGGAAAGAGAGTACATCCACATCACGGGGGCTCATTTTCGTGGCCTTCTTAAAGCTCTCCAAAGCTTTATCGATCCTCCCTTGCTGCAAGTGGATGTATCCGACTACCTATACATAATAGAAACTTTCTTAAATAATCTAGAAATTGCGTGTGCGGCGTGCGTGCGTGCGTGTGTGTACCTTCAACGTTTCGCAGTTGTCCGGATGAACATCCAAAACCTTTTCGAAATTGGCCAAGGCGGACTTAAGATCGTTTAATTTGAGCTGAACTTGCCCAAGGCCTGAAAACATGACATACATAAGTGCGTTGTACATCATAAGTAAGCTAAATGGTACATATAAAATATTGAAACTTCACTTATGTTTATTTATTAGGTTAGATCATATGTATCGACCATAGAAAGGATAAAATATCCTTTGGAGACTTCAACTCCTGCACGGAGGCTCTGTAGTAAGCTGCAGCTTTATCATAATCACCCTGAGATCATCAAAATAGAACTAATTAGATAAATGATTAATGCTTAGCCCAAAACATATACGTATCCATATACTAGATACACATCGATATACCTATATACAAACTCACGCATATGTATGCAGACACTCAGCGATCCGATCTTATTCAAGGTGTTGTAAACTGTAACAAGATTACCTAGATAAAACATATGCGTATATCCACGCACGTATACACGTACGTGTATATAGCTAATGCTTCTGAGGTAGCTTAATAACTTAAATATGGTGTATATTACAACTTTTCAAGTTGAACATACTTCATTATTATGCATTGAAAATACAAATATAATAGAACTCTAAGGTATCTAAACGTTTAGATTATGATTAAAATACAACATTACATTATATATATTTCCTGGTTTAGAGAGAGGGTACCTTGCTATGGAAGGAACGAGCCAGATTAAAGTAAGACTGGGATTTAATAAGCGGGTTATCTGTTGAAGCTAAAGCCATGTCCATTAATTGCTCCACATAATGGTGTTGCTCCGTGAAGAAATAATGATTTGCTAGATGGTTCAATGCACTCGCACAATATGGATATATCTCAAATGCATCTAACATCTTCTTTGAGCCTTCTTGCACAGACTCGACTGTAAAAATAATATAATATTAGCAATATATCAAAGAAACATTACATAATAATTATATTATATATTACTCGTAGCTACATAATACAGCCATAATTTACAGTTATAGAATTTTACTAACCAATAGAATGGATAGATAACAGGAAGTCATAGTCTAATAAAGATAACACATAAGTTTAAAATGATGTTCACACAAATATGCATACACTCACGCAAATCATATGTTTTTATACAAAATGTATCGCCTCATCTCTTTAAAATCCATACCGTCACTTGCGTTATATCTATAACTCCAAGGGCAACAAGGGCTTCCACATTGTCTGGATCCAGCTAAAGCGACATGAAAATTAATACCTTCCATATTCTTCATAGGTATATACATTCAATGCACACATAACATACTTGAATATGCAGTACGCGCATGTCAGTCACCCACACACATGCAATATACACATACATGTGTACCTGTAAAACTCGCTGAAAAGCCTGACGTGACTTGTTTAATTGTCCTAAACGGTAACGGCAAAATGCAAGGCCAAGCCTTACGGATGCTGGACAGCCTGGGTGTATTTGTAACACTTTCTGCAACAAACCATCACTATATATACATACACACTTTAACATATGCATGTCCGTGCATCCCTACATATTTGAAGGTTTACATACCTTATATAGATTCAAAGCTTCTTGAAAACGTCCACGATTGAATTGAACACATGCCTGCAAATATAATATATACACACAATCACACACACACACACACAGATATATATATATATATATATAATATATATATGAGAGAGAGAGAGAGAGAGAGAGAGAGAGAGAGAGAGAGAGAGAGAGAGATCAGGGACACACATACCTGTCCAAGCAGTGCAGGAATTTGTCAGGTCGACCATCCAACACAATCTTAAGGGCTCGTAAGCCTGGTCGAGATCACCTTTGCAAGAAGTACTGCCCTGTTAAAACAATTCATACATGTGTAAATGCGCATAAATAATAAGAAAATACCTTTTCCCACCAAGTCGTAGCTTCATCTTGGTCAATCCTCGAAGCCTGTTATAGTATTGTGTAGCACGCATGAAATATTCATCTCTCTCCCGTTGCTTAGAATCTATCTTTCCCAAGTTGGTGTAGTAGGCACCGAGGGCGTTCAAAATGGCTATCCTATCATACTTCACTTCACTGTAGTACTCATCAATCTCTGAAACAAGAAAACATGATATATCCAAAACTGTGCTTCATGTTCTTAGAGAGATAGTTACACAACGTATATACGCGTGTGAGTTTGTTTAAATTATATATTTATCAAACAATGGTACATGTACCAATGTGATAACAAGTCCGTACTTTACATGTATACACAGATACTCGTATATATTTATCAAAACGAGCGTTTGGAATGTGCGTTCGTATAACCAAGTAGCACAATAACACACCAATAATATATCTATCTATCTATACCACACACACACACACACACCTGGACTGGAGCCTTCTTCTAAGATTGTTAAAAACTCTTTAATCTTCCCTTGCTTGAAATACTCGCGCTAAACAAAACAGATTTAATAGCTAAACAGGAAAGAGAGAGAGTACCGCGAATGTGAGCCAGAGATGGAGCGGCGCCTGCTCGGCCTTGAGAATGTCGAGTATATCAGCAGGATCCTTGGGGAGCTCATCGACTGCCACACGCACCTCCTCCTGCGAATTCTGTACCGGGATGTACACGCTCGCCATAAACCTAGCTCCTAAGCCCTAATGTTTGTTCCCCTGTTTCTCTGTTTAGGGCAACTCTCTATTTAGGGCAATGGAATATACGGATATACTATGATTATAAATATTAATACATCTCTGGAGTAAATATTAAATTATATATATATATATATTATATATTATATTATATTTGGGTTTAGGGTGTGAAGACAATCTTAACAAAATTAATAAAGATTTAAAATGAAGAACTTGATTTGTAATTGTAAGTATGACATTATAAAAGATATAAATGAATATATTAAAGACATGATTAAACATATAAATGTAATTAAAGCTATTTAAAACTATAAATTAATGTTTATAAGTTATTAAAACAATAGATAATAAATAAAATAATTTAATTTCTTATGTAACAATTTAATCTTAAACACCATAATATGTGTACATACAAATGGGTATTCACCCAATTAGTTTAACAAATATGCAGTGAGGAATAACACAAGATCAATAGTGGACGATGCTCGATCGCATCGGAACTCGTAGGCCTTGGGTTTTGATCCTTAGGCCTCAAGAACGGGCTACCACCCTCCGATTGGTCTCGCGACGGTGGTTGACCAACAGACGGTGGAGATGTTGTGTTACGCACAACTGTTGCAGAGTCCTCCAATTTGTAACCTGAAAAGAATATATAATATAATATTTAATTATATATAAACTATCTTATAAATCAATAATAAATTATCCTATTAGCCTCCATATATACTTTAATTACTAAGGTAACCTCTGTATTTACTGTAATTACCTTACAATATATATAATTTTATTACAATATAAATTATATTTAAGCGCTTTATATCTTACAATCAGCTGGAGACCATCCCAATCTTGTGAGTTCACGGTCAAATGAAAGCCTGTATCCTCCCATGAAGTTTCTGCAGATATAGCTTAAGGTGTGTGTATACGTGTATGCATACAACATAATGAACAACACGCACACATATATGCACGCGTGTGTGTATGTGGATGTGTGTGTTTGTACACACACACACACACATACACACACCACATATATAAATATATATTAGTTGTGGGTGTAACTTACGCCCAATGATTGGAATGTTGCTTTGTATGACTGCTAAACAGAATCCATCAATTTTATTCTGTTACAAAAGAAACATGAATTACTATATTAAAATTAAAAAAATAAATTTAAACAAGTTAAACTTAATTTGTAAATTTTACCTCTGAGTCTACAAGATATATAAAGGGGTCATTAACTGAAAAATTACCCCTCCAGCGAAAGTAATAGAAATCGATGGTGCTGGAACATCCTTCTCATCACACTAAACAGGTAGTTTATATTATAATCTATGTATTTTTGTGTATATGTATCTCTCTCTCTATATGTGTGTGTGTGTGTGTGTGTCTGCGTGTGTGTTGTGTGCGTGTGTAATATGACTACTTACTTCAATTGGTAACAAAACTCATAAGGATCCAAATTCTGGTTTGATATTCTTCTGAGACTCACTTGACTTCGAAACTACATATCAAATGTGTAAGTGTGTGTGTGCGTGCGTGCTTGTCTGTGTATGTGGATATGTGCACACACACACACACACAGAGACATGAACATGTACATGTATACATGTGTATGTGTATACGTATATGACTTACTGCATTTGTCACAGTCGTGTAAGCTTCAGTTGTAAATATGTGAGAGTTGTTCCAGTGTCAAATAGAGCATTAAAGCTCGTACGAATGCTGTGGTCTCCCACAACAATTTCCTCTACACTTACATCATAAGCATTCCTGCAAATAGTTTACAGATAATTAACGTAAACTAATTAATGCCATATACGTTATGAAGGTACCACACAGGCACACACGCACGCACACACGCACGCACCTTTGGCCACCGTTAGTGAAGAATTGTGTGGTTTGCTGTGTTTTAGCACCACGGTCACCAAATAAGAGTCTTCCGTTCCATCAGCGTCAAAACACATAGAAAATGTGTCATTAATAATCCCATCTTTTGCTAATAAGCTCGGTAATGACACTCTCCCGGCCCTAATCCAAGTAGTCCATTTGGTGCTCCTCCACGTAGAAATGGCCTGTCTGCTCTCTCCACAACTACAAAATAAATGCGCGTGTGTGTGTGCACGAGTTGTGTGGTGCATATACGCGTATGTATATGTACATAAATATATGTATAAACTGAAAATAGTCAATCCAGAGTGTGTGGGTGTAATAAATATGCGTATATAAAGATATTAACATAAACATGTTATACATACGTATATACGTTATACACCATGTCTGTGCATATATACATGCATACATATATGTATGTGTATAATATATAGTGTAATGTATATATACATATGCATAACGTCCTCATGCTGTTTAAACATACATAAAGTGCGTTGTATGTACTAATGAAAAATCAAATTATAAACATCTCTCTGTCTCTCTCTCACACGCGCCACACACACACACACACACACACACTGTTACTAAGGCCAGACATACATACAAATATCTATATATACACGTATTTTGCTTACCCAAAGATGATGGGGGATGTCGTGCGTGTATTTGTTAAGGGGTTTAACAAATGAATAACATCCTGAACTAGCTTCCCGAAGTCGATGTGTTCTCGGACAGGTATCTAACGGTGTACCGACACACCGAGGAACCGTTCGTACAAGCATTACTGTTGCACAATCGGCTATTACACGTCAACGGCTTACTGCTTGATGCATTTGTATTGAAAGTTGTAAGTTGGTGTCTCTGTGTAAATACAGAACATAATATTTCTGTAAAACCTTGCATGTAGTTGTGTATATGTGCGTGTATTTTGTATGTATGCTTAAGTAAGCATATCTATGCACATGTACACACAACTATATCAACTACTTCTGTATATACGCGTATATATACGTACCAATTCAGGGTATTTACTTGGAGAAACAGATTCACACTGTTTACAATCGCATGGTACCCAAAACAAGTCGCTCCCTGTATCAAGTGCTACCAAAAATGACTTATTTGGTGTTCCTATATCCACAAATGTGTAGTGAATTCTGTACCAAATTCATAAGAATAAATAAAATAAATTAATAATTCACACACATATACATATACACACATATATTATATATGTGTATTTTACCTTACCCTCCGAACTTCGGTCCCAAATCTTCAGTAAAATTTCCTTGTGAAAAAACTAGTGTATCATTATATAACAATTCTCGACCATGTCTAATCAAATCATGCTTGACTATAACCTTGTGATAATCTATATCCTTTTTTTATTAAATCTATGCATAATTCTGAAATCAAATGAAAAACCAACATGAAAAATGCATAGAATTATACAATATAAAATCAAAAATCCCATTTTCATAAGAAATTTAACAATTAAACAGTGAATCTATACACCAAGAATCCCATTTTCATACCCAAGTATCCTTACAGTGGAATATGAAAACTCGGGGTTATTTATTAAATAATTTTTTTACTATTTAATAATACATATTAATTAATATTTTCGTTGTTTTATCCACGCGCCGCGTGTTTGGTAGATGTTACTATCAGCACACAAGCAAAGATATACATAGAAACTCAGTTAAACTCTCAGTTCATTTGATAATGTGGTTAACTAGTATAATGTTTAAATTACTGTTTAGCATGTGGACCCATACGTTTACACGCGCCTACACGTATACAAATGCTACATCGCGTATGTCTGTGTATAGTGGACCATATCTTACATGTGGATGTGCACGTACTTGTCTATGTGTATATGTATACTTTAAGTTATATATTTTTATGTATATTACTAAAAATATAAGAAAAAATAAATAAAATAATATCATATAAACAAATAACATAAATTTAATTATAATATAAACAAATAGATGCACTCATTTAGATTTGAACCAACCCCTTGATTTGAGTGGTTCCTTGAACCTAGGAGGAGGTTGCGGGGGACCTTGACAAACTATTATAAATCTTTAACTATTAGTAAGAGCGTGTGTGTGTGTACATGTGTATATATGTATGTATGCTTACCGGAAGATGGTGTCCAGTGTCCAGTCGCGGAGGCATCCAACCTATTTTCTCTTTCAGGATTTGCAAACCTCTTCAGTGAAGAATTTGGAGGAATATCCATCTACAAACAATACATGTAATGCATTATAATAATCATATAACATTTTCTAAAATATTATATACATTATATACTTATGGTTTCTTTTTAACAAAGCACTTACGGAGTGTCCATCCCAACCAATATGCGCTACGTGTTTGACATCAGTCGGATAACCAATTTCAATCCCACTCTTGTCTACAAGAGAAAAAGAACAATAAAATAAAATAAAATAAATTTATTTAAAGCATTTACTTCAAAGAAATATAAACTACTAATATACAAAATTATAAGTTTAAAAATACTATTTGTGAAACTATAAACAATATATATATACATAAACACAATTCACATACCAAAAATGTGCGTTAACTTGTAAAAGCCTTTTAATCTGATTTTTCGTTTTTTCCACCTCACAGGTTGCATGATGTTCTTTCCTTGATCTGCGTTATCGTAAAAGGAGTATATAGATTAATTAGCACTATTTAGTATATAGATAATTAAAAAGATATAGATAGTTAAGCTTTAATATGTGTGTGTGTGTGTGTGTGTGTGTGAGAGAGAAGAGAGAGAGAGAGAGATGACACATGATTTAATATGTATAACTAACCACTGTTATACTAAGTAACGATTGTTATACGTTTAGCTAATATACTAATTTAACACTATTTACCTGAAGTACTAATTAATTTCTCATTATTAGTGTGATTAGTTTTTTCAGCTAATTGAGTTTGAGCTCTCTCGATTCTTGCCTTCATTTCCCGCGCAGCTACACGGTTGCTGAATCCAAAACCCTTGTGACTACCATTCTAAAACGAACACATGTCAAATATACATTTGCGTGCGTCCGTGCGTGCGTGCGCGTGTGTGTAACTACCATTGCACAACAACACATATCAAATATACATATGCATGCATATAAATGTACACATATATGTTCTAACAATCATTTTATCGGCATTTGTTCACCATATAAGTTAACAATGATAAGTCTCAAATATCATCACATATGTCCATCCATACGTGTGCATATGGTTAATGTATAACTTTAAGAATGAGATAGGAGAGAGAGTACCTCGTGACGAAGAACAAAAAACTTCTGGTTCATGAAATGTAAAACAGAAGGATCACACATAGTATATTCGAAAAGAGTTCGACCATCCTGAACCAAAAATAAGTAATTATAAGACAATAGATGTAACTATTTAAAAGTTTTAAGAAATTAGAAAATTAACTTTACCAAAAGATCACACAGTTGAAAATGTATAAAACCGGTCTCAAGAGGTCTCATATGTAATTCTCCAACTAATGCAGTTGGATACCATGAATTACTCCCTTGTGAGGCCTCATACATAACCACAGGGCATCTAGCCTACAAGAATTTTAAAAATTAAACTTCAAATTTTAAACTATACTTAAAAACATAATATTAACTCTTAACGAGTTAATTTTAACATACCCATGTATAAAAGTTCATGTAATTATAAAACATACCACATAATGAGGAGCCCAGGTGAGAGTCTCCATAGAATTGCTACAAGGAAAACCTTCCCAAATTGCGTAAGCATCACAATGGACACGTGGACGACAGAATATCCAACGTTCAGTAAGAGTCAGTCAAAGAATATTCAACGGCCATTTGCGTAGTGTGTGTGGTGTGCGCGTGTGAGTGACGCGAAGGAAAGTGACAATTGACTCTCTTCTTTAAAGCAGTATACATACATTTATACGTACTTGCATAACAGCGCAGGATTGTTTCGTACCTACGACACATTTAGAAAACGTTAAATAAAACGTTAAGTATATTATGTTTTATTATACTAATATACAGTCCTGTGTAAAGTGCAAAAAGGTGTGTGTGTGTGTGTGTGTGTGAGAGAGAGAGAGAGAGAGTATAGTTACACTTCGTTCATTAATAGAAGATTCATCTTCTCTTCTCTGTATGAATCTATGTACGTGCGCGCGTGTATGGATCTATGTACAAGCGCCTGCCTATTGAAACAACACACACACGCACGCACAAAGGCACGTACGCACCACGTACCAAACAGCTTGACTTGATTACTTCTTCAACTCAGAGAATAATTTAGTAAGCTCTCCACTTTCAGACATCTCGGTTAAAACATCCGCACCACCAATGAACTCCCCTTTGACAAACACCTGGAGGAAAACTTGTGTGTGTGCGGAGAGATATGCATGTGTCCGTGTATGTGTGTGGGTGTGTGTTTGTGCGTGTACCTGAGGAATGGTTGGCCATTGACTGTAATTCTTCACAGCTTCCCTCACACCAAAGTTATGTTCTTCGTCAAGCACATTAACAGTCTCGTAGTCAGCCCTTGTTCTTGAAGTATAGTCAAAACTCGATGCGAAAATCCACACTGTAAACATATATATGAATTCATAACCGACATTCATATATCCATGTTACAAGAGAGAGAGAGGATGTACATATACATATGAAAATAGATATGTTACACTATATAATACACAAAAGAGATCATATACAGCATACAAACATCTTTGTGTTTATCCGTATGCATCTCTCTCTCTCCACATACACACACACACACAGACATGTATATCTATATACATGTGTGTACCTGCGGAGCAGTTCTGGAGCCTTTAATAAACGCAACAACAGGGTGCATGTGTACAACTTTGTCAATAAGCTCCTCAAGAGTGATAGTTAGTTCAGTATTACGTGAAGGCTTCATCTTCAGGTCGTTCTTCATTCGTTTGGTCTTAGCCGTCCACGTGGTGTTCCTGGTGCATTTCCGGGTGGAATATTTCCTGTTGCTTTAATGTGTTCTTCTACCATGCTTGCCATGCTTGCTTTAGGCCTTCTCTGTCCGCGCCTTCCACAACAGCAACCTTGCATACATAATACACATATAGATGTGCGTATATAGATAGTGTGGGCGTGTGGTGTGGTTATATAATATATAGTAAATTTAAAATTAAAAAAAATGAAATATTTACCTTGACAGAGCCACACAATTCAGGTAAATCCCTTGAATGGCCCTGAACGCTGGTGGAAATCCTCCTAGACATGCCCACGAACTGGAGTTCCCCTTGCTTGTCATAAATCGCATATACTCCCTGTGCCGCAGGAATCTTTGCCAATGCATCAGAATGAATATCCAACGCTTCCAATTCTGCCAATGCAGCAGCCGCACGAACGGTAGGATTAAATTTCTTCGTGTTTATACAAGACCTCACCTGTTAATGAATTTAGTAATACAGCTAAACATATATATAATTAAGAAAATTGATATATTTTAGACGTACATTCTTGCTATCATATATATTATGTATGAGATATATATAACTAAAATTCAGTAATTAATACGACAATATAAATCGATATGCATGCATGTGTGTGTCTGTGTCTGTGTAGTGTGCAGTATAAAAACATTTGACTCTATATGTATAAACACACATATATACATATTATATATGTGTATAATGTTTTTTTATACGCAGTATTCGAAACCCCATGTGGGGAGCGAGAACACATGTTCTTGTTCTTTTTTCTCATTTCTTACAAATATGTACAAATGTACACATTTTATACATATACATAAGGTATGCAAGTATATTATATGTTAGTATATAATAAATAACAAATATGCATATAATTAACAATACATTATAATTTATAATGCTACTGACCGAATAATTTGAAGATAATCTGCATCCAAAATGTTGCCTTCTGAACGAAGAAATGCTGCTGTGAGAAATTCTTTTATATGAACAAAGAATTCTAGGCGTTGATTGGCAGCATTGTGACGGAGACGCGGACGCGGACGCCATAGCCATGAACATGAACCCTAAACTTGCCCTAAACCCTAAACCCTAAATTTAGGTATTTTACGAAATTTACATATATGTACATAATTTTGCATGTAGAATTAATGAGGTGACATTAAAATGTTATTCTATATTTCTAATTATATACATAGGTAATCTTATTTTAATATAAATTAATAAATTAATAATTATTATTTCTTTCTTTCTTTATTCTTTAATTAATCTTATTTAACCCTAAATAGTTTAAACATTAATAAACCCTAAACCCTAAGGGTAATGGCCATGGCGGATTCATCCAGGCTCGCACTTGTTGCTGCAATGGACTCTGCAAGTTTTTACCAGCAAGTCCACTACAGAATACACATTTTCTCTCTAGAAGAGCATCATTTAGAGCAGGAAACCCTAGGCTCGTAATCTGTGCAGATAAGCAGCCTCGCCGCAGGAAGTCGGACATAATCTCTGAAAAATCGTATAGGAAATCCATAGAAACTGGGAAATCTGCAGAGAATTCATTCCAAACACACAGAAGAACAGATAATCTTGAGAAAATCCGAAGAAGAACATACAAAATCGGTAGAAAACGAGGAATTTCCCAATGCAGCCACACAGTTCGATATAAATCCCAAGCAGAGGCTGTAGCGGCTTCTTTAGATGAGATTGGGCTGGTGGAAACGGTGAGATTTTTACACGGTTCCTCTCTCTTGCCGTTGCTTGTTGCTCCGGTACTTAAGCGGGTTAGGAGCGTCAGGTCTGCGTTGGAGTTTTTCCATTGGGTCCAAGAACATGGAGGCTTTAAACACACTGTTTATACTTATAATTGTCTACTGGCTGCTCTTCTGATTCACAGAAGCAACTACTTCGAGCAGGTAAATGAATATATGTAGCTTTATGTATATACATGTTTATACACTAGAAATACGGTTTATTTACATCTGTGTCTAGAGTTTTAGATTATATACATCTAAAATCTGTACATCTTATATCTGTTCACATGTGTCCATGTATACACGCACAGCACACATACACACACATTAATTTTCAGGTAAACATGGTGTGTAGAGCAGGTATACGAGAAGATGTTGAAGGATGGTATTGTACCGGATCGAGACACGTATAATCTTATTGTCAAGGGGCTTGCGAAAACCAACAATCTAGATGGAGCTCGGAATATGCTTATCAAGATGATCGATGAAGGATTTAATCCCGATGTTGTCACTTGTGGGACTGTTGTGGAGAAATTTTGCAACATGAGACGAGTCCCAGAAGGTATTTAGTTAAATGTGTGTGTGTGTATACAAATCCTATATGTTATATATAGTAGAATTTTTAAATATATATTAAATAAGACTGAAGAAGATACTACACACGTACACACACACACACACACAAACTACCATAGTCAGATAGTTAGCAGTTTATGGTCCACTCGTATGTATTTCACTATGTAATATACTTAAAAATATGAATGACCCGTAAAATTGTCTACTGACATACCTGGCTGTGCGGAAATAACCGTGAGAAAATGAATCACATGTGATTGTCATTATAGTAAATATAATAATGTTTTAGTTAACCTTCACCATTTAGTGTTCTTGTATTTTATATGACCTTTGCATCACGATGATGACGATGACATGATATTAATATCCGATGTGGGCATGTGACCAATTTTTAAAGGACAAGCATGTGTGTACTATACTCAAATTTAATAATTAATATTTATATAATATAGGATCTATATTTAACATTTTAGGGACTACATCAAAGATCTAGTTACAATTAGAGCTACCATAAATAACACCGTACTTTACACACACACATACGAGCTTAATTCTATATAGTATTTGAATAAACTTCCTTTTTTCATATAAAACTATTGTGGTATAACTGAGTTGTGCACTACTTAGTTATCATATACCCACACAACAGGATATGTACTATACAGTATATCTCATATACCTATATATGTGTTTGCATATTACTCCTATATGGTTTGTATCATTCCATATACAACACACACACACGCACGGTGTCTATATATTTACATTGTTTTGTATAACAGTATGCGAGCTTTTCCAAGAGCTAGACAGTAACGGGTGTCTATTGGGATTTTAGCATACAATGCCATACTAAGAGCTTTGTTATATTCTGGGGATTTTAACGGTGGATTTCGATTCACGGATATGGTGGTTGAAGATGGTTCTCTTCCCCATGTTCTTGCTTACAAGACCATGCTCGATTGCTTAATAAAGACGGTAGTGTGCGTGCGTGCGTGCGTGCGTGCGTGCGTGTGTGTAGGTACATAACTACTATATAGTGGTATAATCAGTTGTAATCAATCTACTATATACGAGTCACACAAACGCACACAATTAAACGATATGATTACTTTTGTAAATAATTCATTCATGGCATACACACATAAGATTTACTATACACTAGTTCATTACTATTATGTATACTTCTGTAGTATACAAGTATATAGCGTAAAAATGCACTTCTGTTATTATCCATAGTCGTAACTCTGTGTGTGTGTGTGAGCGCGTGTGTGCATGCGTGTACGAAACTTTGTGTTATACATACATATAAATGAATATAGAATTATTCATGATTATATTAATGCATGTATTAATAATGCTAAACTCAGGGTAAAACTCGTGAGGCTTCTGAAGTTCTTGGAACCATGATCAAGAAGAGCGTTCCAGATGTGACCACGTTTACGGCGATGATCAGTGTTCTATGTAAGCATAATCGAGCTGACGATGCAATGAAGGTTTTCGAAATAATGCTAGAAAAGGTAATAATTTATACTTCAGATTAAAACAATAATATACACATATATATGTACTTCTGTATATGCGGTGTAGGATTTGGCCCCAAGTGTGGAAGTCTATACTTCTCTTTTGTCCGCTCACTGTCGGACAAGGAAACTAGACAGGTAAAACAATAAAAAATTCAGACGTGTACGCGTGTGCGTGTAGATGCAGGCACGTCTACGTGTATATTTATGTATAGACATACACACATGCACATGCAAACACCAACCAATATACTGTGTTCACATTCAAATATATTGCTAAACAGTATATATTATTACTATATACCATTCAACTTTTTAGAACAACCGTATGGTCATTATATAAAATAATTCATACTAAATACTATATATATATATATATATATAGAGAGAGAGAGAGAGAGAGAGAGAGAGAGACATAATATTATGTATTGGCATATATACAAAGCACTGAGTTTAATATATATAATTTGGCAGAGCTTATGGGCTGTTCATGGAGATGATAGAACGTGGGTACGGACCAAGCTCTAGTGCGTACGGACTTTTGTTACGCTGCTTGTGTAATGGGGGTAGAACTCACGTTGCGTATGACATACACAACATGATGCGTATGAAAGGGCATTTTCCTGATGAGAACACGTATGCATCACTTATCTACAGTAGCTGCTTGTCTGGAAGAATCGATCATGCTAAAGACCTGTTCAAAGAGCTTCTGAATAGTGAGAACTTCAGGTATACATTTATACGTACATATATACATGTTAGTGTTGTATTAATACCTTGCTTTCAGTGTGGATGCAGGACTGTACAATGTGTTGATAGAAGGGCTTTGCAGATCATGCAAAGTGTACGAAGCATTGGAACTAACCGCAGATATGGTAGACAAGGGTTGTGTGCCCACACTACACACATACAATGCGTTACTCATGGGGTTTTTCAGGTATACATACCCTGTGTGTGTGTGTGTGTGTGTGTGAGAGAGAGAGAGAGTGTGTGTTATATCAGTTGATACAATGTATAGTATATTAAGTACATATGTATTAATATAAGATTTTATGTGTAGTATTTAATTATTATTTTCTCAGAGCCAATGAGTATAAAGCCATAGAGCTTTTCTATGCAATGGAATGTAAAGGATTCCAACCCAATGCAATGGTTTACAACACTTTCATTGACGGACTCTGCAAGGTTTTAATTATACTAATTAACTTTTTAATCAAATTAATAAATGTACTTTTTTTTTTAGGCTGGTAAAGTGGATGAAGCACACGAGTTTTTCCGGCAATCAATAGAGAGGGGATCTATTCCGGACAATGTTACATATAATGCTCTTATACGAGGTTTATACGAAGCACAGAATAGAAGATGCTCGAAGATTGTATGTAGAAATGGTGGACAAGGGGTACATTGCAGACAGGTCCTTAAGAGTTACTCTTCAATACTAATAGGTACGTTGTGTGTGTGTGTTATAAGCATATGTATGTAAAATTTATTTAACCTGGTTTATGCCATATGTATTATCATATCAACAAGTATCATTTTGATAACTTTTTACATAAATACATACACGTATTAGTATCATACAAATATATTAATTAAACCATTACATGATATTCTCCTTTGTAAAATATTTTGGTCAATTAATAATTCCTCTCCATCAACACAATGATGTAAGTCTTACATATAATATATTCTTATAAAAATTTCTTTCTCCTACTAAGTGTGAAAAACTAGGAAGTACATGCAAGACATGCAGCCCAGAAGATGAAGGCATTAAGATGTTGCATTTTAACTGGCAGCTGAGAAACCTATAGCATATCATACTAATGCAATCTTTGAAGGGATGGACGAGATAAGTAAGCAGTACTTTATGTTGGAGAAAGTATACAGGAAGCAGATGGCAAAGTTGGAAGAGAATTATTAGTTGGAGAAGCAAAGCATATTGAAGGGAGGATGGCAGAATTGGAAGAGAATCATTAGTTTTGATTTAATGTAGGTAGAAAATTTTATCAATTGCAGTGGTGTCTCACATGCATTGATATGTTGGATGAGAGCTTGCAAGTCTCTATCACCTCCATTTAAAATTTGCAGCTTTGGGGCTGCCTTGGTGTTGTAATATGTTATATGAATTTAAGTTTTCCAATTTTTAGAAATTTGCAAGTCATAATAATTTGAAGATACCACTTGTAAACATGAAATGTATTTCACATAATTTACTAGCCCCTTCTAACATTTTTTAAAATGTTATACATCTCAAGAATTAGACCCACTCTAATGTTTTAATTAGATTATACCTTGTGCTAGTGTGATTTTATTTGAATTAAGAGCATCCTCGTTATTGAATTGTTGGATAATAATGATCATTTCAAACATTTATGTCATTGTTGGACCTTACAATGCCAAAGAAGCATACAAAATCCATAAATTAATTATTTTAACAATATAAGGTCTTTGCTAAAGAAGGCATATAAGTCCATAAATTATGAGAAGCAATTTTTTTATCAATAGTAAGTTTTTTTCTTTTATAGTATATTGATGGTAAAAAAAATGAAAATGAAAAGAACTTGAATAAATTAAATTACTTACTATGCAATCTAATGAACCAAGTATGCCGAGAAATCCGCAAGCTTCACTTTTAACCTTTATGTATTGAAGAATGTAAATATTTATTATTTATACACATGAAAAATCATGCAATAAAAGTCCTTAAGGCATTTCACTATCTTGCTCTTCCAAACTTGAATGTATTCATCACATTCATCAACATGCATATCATAGTTAAGTGTCGAAAAACCGCAAGAACCTTTTATATAATAAATAGACCAAAATGTTAGTTGTATCTCACTTTGAACAAATCATGTATTATGATCTTGGACATCAAGTGTGATCTTCAAAATAATTATGACTCATCCGATAACAATGAAAGTATTCCTCAAATACACTCATGAAGTCATAAAATAATTTCTATATATATGATCATGATTGGTGACCCTTATGCAATCTACATTTGAGTGTCATCTTACATTTAAACCCCCTCTATGTAAGATAAACACACCTCATTTATTATAAAAAATGTTAGCAACACTTTAATATTGAACAATTTTAGTACAATAATGGACTAATGTTTTTAAATAAAAATTATAACTTTATGACCTAAAAGTTTTGCTAATTTAAAAATGACATGCATTAAAGGAACAATTGGATCAATTTAAGTTAAACCATAAGACTTCATTATACATTACTTTAAATGACTATATATAATGGAATTATAAATACTTGTTGTATATAAATTTAAATATCTTAAATACTAATCTCAATCTTTCTTAAGTAGATTAAAATATTATATTATATCTTTAAAAGTCCAATTTAAATGCTTCACTAAATATTCTATCTATAAATTTACCTTTGTTATCAAATTTTTTAAAAATTCTCATTTTATAAATGAGAATCCAATAGTTTTTAAAATTTATTTTAGAATTCGAGTCTAACATACTTTATACATAATGAATCACATTTGTTACAATTAGGCTTAAAAAAAAATGTTACAAGTTATTTAAAGTTCTATAATAATTAAAATGTCACCCAATATACCTAGGAATAAAGGGCTAAGCATAATGAAGTTGTTAACATATATGCTAACAAAAAAATGATATAAATAATTACATCAAAAAGAAATGAGAATCACATAGTTGTGAAAGATTGAAAAGTGTTATATAAAATTAGTAATAAATTAATAATTATTTTTAGTATAAGCTTTCAATATTCCTTTTTTATCACCTTACTTCAAAATAAACAACACCAATATAAGAATAAGAAGTTCATAATAAAAAAGGACTAAAATTCTTACATAATTAATTTTTAATAACTTTTTAATATTTCTATTCATGTATTATATTTTATATCGTTAATATAGTTAGTGACATATTTTTGATATATTCTTAATAGTTTTAATATAAAATCAACAAAATATTGGAGCATTTTTGAAGTGTTAGTGTTATTAAAAGAACATTACATACGATGGGTAAGTAATATACAAGTGCTACACATAATCATTTTAAATGTGTTTTAAATCTTACTATGTATGCACCTATCAGATTGTGTCACATTATTTTCAGTATATATCTTGGGAGTTATTTATATCACATTTAAAGGTGTGGCTTAAGCTCCTTAAAATAATATATAAAAAGACTCAAATAATTTTTGAACCATATTATTTCAATATATATCTTGGGAGTTATTTATATCACATTTAAAGGTGTGGCTTAACCTGTTTAAAATAATATATAAGAGGCTTAAATAATTTTGAGCCATATGTTATAATTAACTTTGTTAAGTGTTTAGTTTTATTGTAATTCCCGTGTCCAAAACAAGGTTCTTATTATAATTGTGAATATACACTTATAATTAAAATTTTTCATCTCAATATAACTTGTACATTTAGCTATTATACATAATAATATCTTTGATTTTTGTCTTATTTTTTGTCCAAAAATAATAATTGATACAATCCAAAGTAATCATATGAATTATCATGTTTAATATAAAACAATCACATTAGAAAAACATAGCAATGGCCATGCATATAATACTTAAAAATCTTTTAAAATTAATACTAAAACTAAGTATTATTTGTATATATGTTTCAAAATATCAACACTGAACTTATTAAATTAAAAATTTGTTTATCAGACTCTTTTTAAAAAATCCAAATTCATTATTAGTCACAAAACATTATAGTTATTATTTATTAGTTCATATAGCATCATTCATTTTAATTGAATTTTCAATAAAGATTTAATTTCAATAATAAAATAAATAGTTCGTGGACTCCTATATGCATAAAAGAAACAATATTATAAAATTAACATTTTGTCTCTTTATAATAATTCTAAATACATTACAAGTTAATATTTAAGGAAATCAAATAAACCTTAAGTGACAAAATTATATATATTAAATAATCATTTTAACTTTCTTAGGTCAAATTAGAGAAAAAAATCAAATGTGAAGAATAATTGCACCACAAAGTTTAATAATTATTTTTATTATGGAATTTAGATCAATACATAATTAAGACACACAATCTAATAGAATGAGTAATACTACAATAATTATTTAAGCAACACCATACAATTAATAATTTGTATTAATATTGTGAATATTTTATTTTGCTCAAGGTTCGTTAAACAAAATGGTTTGAGTTATAAGCTCAATAAACAATTCATATCCTTCTTTAATTAGTTTGATTAGTTTAATTTCTTTTTTAATACATCTTTTTCTTGTTTCCTTTGACTAGCCAAGAGATACAACATATAATAATTAATTTTGAGAAGGTTAAAGAAATTTGAAATTTGTATAAGAATATAGATGGAAAAAATAAATTCGATGATGTCATATTTGTACAAGCAAAACTGAATGTTAAAGGCAACCTTCAGAAAATTAATAAAAATTTAAAATAATAAAATTACAAGCATGGAGCCTATAAAAAGACAAGAGCTAATAAAATACATAAGCAAATGAACATAAAAAGATAACAAATCAAGCTCAAAAACTATAAGTATGTAAGTATAATTTGAGCTGGTTTTCTTTTCTAAACTAATGTCATACTTTTTTCATTAATTCAAACCAATGTTGAAATCCATTGATGTTGAAGTGGATCATATTGTAGACAACATTAATGTTGTTATTACTATAATGGATAGGCATATATTTTATTTGGAGTTGTGCTATATTTACTTTATGTTTTTATAAGCCTTAATAAAGCATTTGAGAGTGGAAATTATTCTAATATGCAAATCTATACATTTTTTATATTTTTTATATTTTTTTTTTTTCTTGTCTTAAAACTATCTTAGCCATTAAAAGTGCACATAAGCTTTTACAATCTCGAAAAGAACTACAATTGTGTTATTAAAAACTATAAAACTTAAATATAATCTTGTTTACAAACTATTTATTCATTACCAATAAATTATTTTATTTTCTATGTTTGTTATGTTTACTAAGGAATTTTGTAATTTTGTGCAAGGTAATTAAACAAAGTCAAGTTAATTTGAGCAAGGTACAAGATTGGGTCCCATATTTATCATTAATTACATTTCAAAAATAAGAATTGTTGGTACCAATTTAATAGGCTAATTAAGATTTTATTTTCTCACTTGTTGATTTGTGGGTTAAATGGAAAAAGAAATGATAATGTTTTATTTTAGGTGATCCACAAAGTGGAAAAGCTACATTGGCAAAAGAATTTCTTGGATCTAAGTGGGTCCTAAAGCACATGAGCATGGAAAAGATAATTAAAACTTATTATAAGACAAATAAGGTTTAAAATTTATATATATTTCTTTCTTTTTTCTAGTAGCAAGGCAATATTTTCAACCTCAACAAAACAAGGTTCACAGTTTTAGGTTGATGGTTTCGATTTATAGATGTGTTTGGACATTGTTAGAGTTTTAATCTGGAGGGTTAACACATAGCAACACGTGGTTGCCAAATGGCATTCTGGTGTTAATTCCTTATGTGAGCAACGGTAAGTCTTCTAAGATGACCACAAGAGTTTGACTCAAATGCTTAGTTAAACAAAAGACTTAGAGTCCTACTTTAAGTCCCCTAAAATGACCATCCCCCGAACCTTAGAGGATAACTTGAATAAACTTTAGAATCCTTTCCTAATAGACCTAGACAGGCTCATGCCTTAACCTCATCAAGGAGATGTGCCTTATACATACCCCTGTGACAAAGCTAAGGCATCGTTACTTACCCCTTTAAGGAATCATCTTTATTCGGGCGTACAACCCCTTTAGGGCGTCAAGGGGTACGTACCCTAAACCACGACTAACCCTTGAGGGTTTAAATGGTCAAGTTATACCCTAGACCTAGGGTTAGTACTTAGTGAGGACACGAGTGTGCGCCGTAAGCGGACACGAGTGTTCTGCTAAGCAAACTCCCTAAGGCTAGGTTTGGATAACCCTAAGTACATGACCTTTGCGAGTGCATCAGGAAAGGGCTTTTGCTAACAAGCTTAGGTTGTTCAACCCTTAGATCCTAAGGAGAACACCCTTAGTTAGGTGTGCCAAAGCACACCTAGTTATTGTCAAGCCACGATCCAGGAACCAGGAAGCGAGTAGGATTCCGAGAACAGGAAGGCTTGACTCAGGAACAGGACCGAGAGCAGGACAGGAACTAGGAACAGGAACAGGACGGATCCAGGAGCAGGACAGGATCATGATAGGATCCGGAAGCAAGACAGGAAAGCGCAGGACCGGATCCAGGAACAAGACAGGAACTAGACAGGATCCTGGAGCAAGACAGGAGCAGGAGGCAAAGAGTAAGAACAAGACAAAGAATAATCGTAGAATGACTGGTGTTGATAGTAACTGATTGTACAACAATTAGGTCGGAGCTTTTATGCTCACAACTCCAAGCTAATCTAGTCATGAGTCTAATCTAGTCATGAGCTAAGAATAGTGTCCCTTATCCTCTAGGCATATCCTGTAGCATATCCTAGGCATATCCTATAGGAATATCCTATAGGTATATCCTGTAGGAATATCCTGCAGGCATATCCTGTAACCCGTATCCTGTATCCGAAATCCTGCATCCTGTATCCTGTATCCGGAAACCTGTATCCTGCATCGGTTGTGACAGCACCTCCTCCCTAAGGACGAGTTCCACGAGTCGGACCTGGTTTAGCAGGATAATGCCGATGGAAGGCAGCAACTTTGGAAGAAGCATGGAGTAAGTTGGATGCAGGTTCCCAAGTGCGATCGGTAGGCAAATAACCTTTCCAATCCACCAAGTATTGAAGTTGGCGGCGATGAAGACGAGAATCAAGGATGGCTGCAACTTCGTACTCAGGTTCACCAGCAATGACCACAGGAGGGGGAGGAGAAGAAGCACGACCAGGAAGAGAAGAAGGATGATACGGCTCCAACAAGGAGGTGTGAAACACAGGATGAAGTTTCACCGTGGATGGTAACTCGAGTCGGAAAGCTACAGGATTTACCTCCGCCACGATCCTGTAAGGGCCCAATCGTTGAAAATCCAACTTAGAAGAAGGCCTGTTGGTGCGAATGTGTCGACGAAGAAGCCACACGAGATCACCAATCTTGTATGCAGGTGCCGGCTGACGATGAGCATCAGCATGATGCTTGTACCGTTCCTGTGCCTGCTGAAGATGAACCTGGAGATCATCCTGTACCTGACGAAGATGCTGGAGACGATCCTGTACTGCAGGAGCGGAAGAAGGAGAAGCAGGAGAAGCAAAGTCAAAACGTGGATGGTGGCCTGTAAGAGCAAAGAAAGGTGTCTGGCCTGTAGATGCGTGAATGGAGTTGTTGTAGGCAAACTCCGCCATAGGAAGAAGGTCCAACCAATTATCCTGTTGGTAACTGATGAAGCAACGAAGATATTGCTCCAAGGTCTGGATTGTGCGTTCTGACTGTCCATCAGTTTGCGGGTGATATCCTGAAGAAAGATCCGCTTTAACCTGTAGACTCCGAAGAAGCTCTCGCCAAAACTTGGACATGAATTGTGGACCTCGATCGGAAACAATGCTCTCAGGAAGACCATGATGTCGGAACACCTCACGGATCACCAACTCGGCAGTTGTCTGACCTGTAGCTGTCTTGTTGCAGGGTAGGAAATGAGCCTGCTTGGTGAAACGGTCAACCACCACAAGAACTGCATCGAATCCACGAGAAGGAGGAAGATCTGTGAGGAAATCCATAGAAATGGATCTCCAAGGAGCAGAAGGAACAGGAAGAGGACGAAGAAGACCAGAAGGTGCATGACGATGGGCATCTTCGACCTGTTGCAGGTGTCACAACTCCGTACAAACCTTTCCACAAAACCTCGCAACCCAGGCCACCAATAGTTGCGAGTCACCAACTCAACTGTCTTGGCCACACCAAAATGTCCTGTAGCCGGGGTATCATGACAATCCTGTACCACACGAGTCCTGCAAACACCAACAGGAACGTACAGGAGACCTTCCCGGTACAGGAGTCCATCCTGTATGGTGAACAGGTTGTAGTCTGGACGGGAACTGGAGGAAGAGGAACTTGCAACGTCAGGATGAATGTGTGAGAACACATTCTTTGCCAAGTCGTCTGTAGCCAACTGCGAACGGACGTCCTGTAGGAGAGTTGAATTTGCTGGAGCCTGATGAACCTGCAGTGCCGCAAGCCGGAATCGATCAGGACCCAACAACACTTGCCTTTGACAGTCAAATGCAGGATCGCCCGGGCTTGGTGCAAGGTAAGAGCGCCTAGACAATGCGTCCGCCTTGCCATTCCGAAAACCGGGCCTGTAGACGATGACGAAGTCAAAACGTGATAGGAACTCGCCCACCTAGCCTGTCGCCGACTGAGAACTCGAGCCGTTTGAAAGTACTCCAGGTTCTTGTGATCCGTAAGAACTTGTACAGGATGTGCAGCACCTTCCAGGAAATGCCGCCACTCCTCAAACGAATCCACAATGGCCTTGAGTTCCTTGTCATGAATCTCGTATTTCTCCGCCGACAGGAACTTACGAGAGTGAAAAGCTACAGGATGAAGCAACTTGTCCTCTCCAACTTGCGATAGGACGGATCCTACTGCAAAATCCGAGGCATCTGCTTCAACGAAGAAAGGACGAGAAGGATCAGGATGTGCTAAAATCGGAGCTGTCGTGAAGGTGTCCTTGAGTGTTGTGAATGCATGTTCCGCCTTGTCGGACCAAGAGAAAACCTCTGTGCGCTTGGTGAGTTCCGTGAGTGGAAGTACACGCTTGGAGAAGTCCTGTATGAATCGCCTGTAGAAGTTTGCAAAGCCAAGGAAACATTGTACATCTCGTACAGACTTGGGCCTCTCCCACTCCACGATGGTCTTCACCTTGTGCATGTCCATGGAAACGCCAGCAGGAGAGACGATGTAGCCCAAGAACTCCACAGAATCCCTATCGAAAAAACACTTCTCCAACTTCGCATACAAGCCATGCTCACGAAGCCGCTGTAGAACCAACCGTACATGCTTGTCATGTGCCGCCTGGTCCTTGGAGAAAATCAAAATGTGTTCGAGGTAGATCACCACAAACTGGTCCAAGAAGTCACGAAAGATGTCGTTCACCATGTGTTGGAACACGGCTGGGGCATTGGTAAGGCCGAAAGGCATCACCGTGTACTCGAAGTGTCCATACCTTGTACGAAAGGCAGTCTTCCACTCATCGCCGGGACGAATCCGTACAAGGTTGTAGGCCCCTCGTAAGTCGATCTTCGTGAACACCTTTGCTCCTCGCAGCCGATCGAGAGAAGTNGGCCCCTCGTAAGTCGATCTTCGTGAACACCTTTGCTCCTCGCAGCCGATCGAGAAGTTCCGGGATCAATGGCAACGGGTACCGATTCCGAATGGTGACTTGATTCAAACCCCTGTAGTCCACAACCAAACGTAAACTCCCATCCTTCTTCTTGACAAAGAAGATAGGACTCCTGCAGGGGACTTTGAGTGACGAATGAAGCCGGATGCCAAGTTGTCCTCGATGTACTGACGAAGAACCTCCAACTCTGTGGGTGACAATGCATAAATCGGTCCGAATGGTGGAGTCTTTCCTTCCGCAAGATCAATAGGACAGTCGTAGGACCTGTGAACAGGAAGAACTGCAGCCTTGTGCTTGTCAAAAACGTCCTTAAAGGTGGTACTTGGATGGTAGGGAAAGGAGGAGAAGGAGAAGGAGAAAAAAAGGAGAGTCGGATACAGGAAAGGTAGAAGAGGACGTAGGAGTTACTTGAAAGGCAAAAAGGTGGAAAGGAGCAGGATCAGTGGCGAGTTCATGCATGGTAGTGGTAAGAACTCGGAGAGGAGAAGGAGGGAGCTGTGACTGAAAAAGAGGAAGGATCTTGGGGGTGGAACAGAAGCAGGGTAACAGAAAGAGGCAGGATTGGAAAAAACCTGTGTGGGTGTTGATGAGTGTACAGGATTGGAAGAATCCTGTACAGGAGTCCGTGGTTGCGCAGAGTGGAAAAGCCTGCGAATGTGCTGACGAATCAACAGGAGGTGGATCCTGTTGAGGAGGAACCTTCGACACTGATACAGGATTGGAAGAACCCTGTACAGGACACCGCAAACTTACAGGAGTGGAGAGAGCCTGCGGATGTGCTGAGGAACTGACATGAGGTGAATCCTGTCGAGGAGGAGTCTTCAACACTGGTACAGGAACAGGCACGGTCAATCCTGTAGCTTGTACTGCCTCAGATACTAAGGATGTATCCTGCACACAGGAAGGTACAGGATTGATCCTAGCTGTTGGAGAGGAAAACGTGAGCGTCCTAGACCTCCAGTCGATCTGCGGATTTGCAACAACGAACCATGGCATGCCCAAAATGATGGGAGTCGACCGAGTCTTGATCAAGTTGAAGGAAATTGAACAGTTGAATGTGCCATACTGCAGGAGAGAGGTTCGGTAGCATGGGTAACTACGCCGAAGCAATCAGACGCCCATCGGCCACCTCTACAGGAACTGCACGCTTCAACTTCACCACCGAAATGCCATGTTGAGTTGCAAACGTGTCATCCATGAAGCATGCATTTGCACCAGTGTCTAACAAGGCAAACTCCATGAGCTCTCGATTATTAAGATGAATGTGTACAGGAAACTTAAGTGATGGGATGGTATGAGCAGCACCAATGGAGCCTGCACCTACGTCCAACTTCGCGCTCCTAGACGAAGTGGACATTGGAGTTTTCCGACTGAACTTCAGCTTCAACTTCACGCGTCTTGAAGTTCCTGGCTTTAATAGGACAATCTGCCACCTTGTGTCCTGCTCCACCACAATACAAGCACAGGTTCTCACTGTGACGACGTTGCTTCTCGAGCGGAAAGAGAGCCACGCTTGGATTTCTCAACCTCCATAGGAACTACTCCAGAAGGTGGTGCAGGAACATGTACCACAGCTGCAGGATTGGTTTGCAGGAACTGCTGACGGGATCTTTCCTGACGACGCTCGAACAAACGGTTGTCGCAACGAATAGCTTGTTGCATGATCTCTGTAATGTTTGGGCATCTGGTAACGTAAGGAGAAGGTCCTTCACGTCATCCCTCAACCCAAAACAGAAGTGTTCGACCAATGCATCCGTAACTTCGTGCATGCAGAATGGTACTTATCAGGATCTCCAAAACAGGCTTCAAAGGCAGCCACGAAATCTTCAAAGTCTTCCATCAATGGGTCGTCACGCTCCAGCAAGGGAGCAACCCAAGCCTGTGGAGATCCACTTAGTAAGGACGCCAAAAGACCCACCTTTTGAGCATCAATCGAGTAGCGCCGTGGTTGCATACGGATCAAGAGCCGGATCTGATTCAGGAAACCTTGGAAATCGGCACGATTGCCACTGAACTTCTCTGGCATGCTAACCTTCGGCTCCGAAGAAAAGTTCGATGAAGAGGGAATCACCGATGCCTGGGAGAGAGCCTGCGCAGCCGCCTTGGAGGATGCATCAGCAGCTGCATGTGCCGCATTGGTGGAACCTTGCAGGTCAGTGACCACTTGGCACAAAGTGGCCAGCTCATGAAGTAACATTTGGTGCTCGCGTTGAAAGCGCTCAAAATCGGCCATGATCTAGGAAAAAAAAAAAAAGGAGGAAAATAAAGGAAAAGAATCAAGAAAAAGGTAGCTGGAAAATGGAAAATTATGAAGCAGTTACTATCAAACTGTCAAGCCACGATCTTAGTAACCAGGAAGAGAGCAGGATTCCAAGAACAGGAAGGCTTGACTCAGGAACAGGACCGAGAGTAGGACGGAACTAGGAACAGGAACAGGACGGATCCAGGAGCAAGACAGGATCAGGATAGGATCCGGGAGCAAGACAGGATCCAGGAGCAGGACAGGATCCAGGAGCAGGATAGGAAACAAGAGCGAGACAGGAGGAGGACAGGAAACAAGACAAGAACAAGACAAGACGAGATTGATCGTAGTAAGACTGGTGTTGATAGTAACTGATTGTACAACAATTAGGTCGGAGCTTTTATGCTCACAACTCCAAGAGCTAATCTAGGCATGAGTGCTAAAAGTGGTTGCATGCATGCAAAGGCTAAGATGAGTCCACATGTCCCTTATCCTTTAGGCATATCCTGTGGCATATCCTCTAGGCATATCATGTGGCATATCCTGTAGGAATATCCTGTGGCATATCATGTAGGAATATCCTGTGGCATATCTTGTAGGAATATCCTGCAACTGTATCCTGTGTCCGGAATCCTGGTAGGAATATCCTGTAGGAAAGTCCTGCAACCCATATCCTGTATCCTGTATCGGGTCGTGACAGCTACATCATATTTGTTAGGAGCCATCTGAGTTGGTGATGTATTTTATTGTTCTCTTTCAAAGTCTTATGTTATGTGTAGAGCTTAACATGTTGGAACACATCAAGTTAGGTATGTTATGGCTAACACTTTGTCAAGACCTTGTGGGGCTTGTGCATGCACTAGCTCCAATGACTCTTGACAATGCTTTGAGACTAGCACAACGGTATGAGTCATCACCTCTCCCACTTGCATCTTCATGTTCTCTCGTTCCATTTCATGTTGGGAATGGTCCTACTCCGATGGAGGTTGATGCTATTGCTGCTCGTGTACCATCACAAGGTTGGGCTTGTGGATGAGGATGTGGACGTGTAGTTCGTTGTTAGGCGTGTGATGAGGTTGAACACACGTATCGGAGCTATCAACAGTTTCCGATTAGCGTCTCCCATTTTCGAGGTGGAGGCCCTGGCGTCAACAATGTCCGATTGGCATTGTTGCAGTGGAAGGTCTTGATGCGGTGTTTCTTTGGGGTAACAACGAATGGCACGAGTAGAGGGTGTCCTCGTGCGAATAAATTAGTGACCCCTTTGTCTTTCTTTTGAGAGTATTGTTAAGGGGTTCACTCAGCACTAGTTCATCTGGTCTTCACCTTTTAAACTCTATTTAATCACATGCCACGTCGTGTTTTCCTTTCAGTATTGGTAGATATAGGTTCAAGTTTGTCTTTTATTTCTCAGTTTATTACTACACGTTGCAGCCTTCATTTGCATCATGTAGTAGAACCAGTCTTTATTCTGTATGACAACGGACACACTTATGCTTATTCACGGGATGAAGTTGACATTGTTGTTCATGTGGATAATCATGAGTTTGAGCTTCAATCTTCGCAAGTGGTGTCGATTCAAGCTTTTTATTTTATTCTTGGTATGGATTGGTTGACTCACAACCAAAGGAGCTCAAGATCTTACGAGCAAATGTTAAGGAAATGTTGAAGAAAGGTGTTATTCGAAAATCTTAAAATCCTTAAGCATGCAAACCTCATCTTGTGATAAAGCCGGATGGGAGCGTTTGATTCTGCATTGACTATCGCCCATTAAATAATATAACCATTTTAGACATGTACCCACTTTCTCATATTGTAGATCTTTTGGATCGACTAAGGTGGAGTCGTTGATTCACAAAGTTAGATCTTGCTTTTGAATATTGGCAAGTTTCGATGGCTGACATGAACATTCCCAAGATTGCTTTTTGAACACCATTTGGCCTATACGAGTTCTTGGTGATGCTTTTTGGTTTGAGTAATGCTCCAACTACTTTCCAATGTATGATGGACGAGGTTTTCTATGATATGCCGGAGGTGACTGGCAACTTCGTCAACAATGTTTTAATCCACTCGGATGGAACATGGAGGAGCATGTGTGATGTACGCAAGGTTTTGGATCAGTTGCGGAAAGTTAATTTAAAATTGAAGCCATCGAAGTGTGTGTTTGGATCCAAGGGCACCACTTATCTTGGTTATCGCATTTTTTGTGAGGGTTTGTAAGTCGATCCTGACAAACTTGTTGCAGTTTTGAAGTTCCCTACGTCGAAATGTGTGAACAATGTGCAACGCTTTCTTAGCAAGGTACAATCTGGGCTGTTTGTGAATCCTTTGATCTTGCGCGTAGCTATTTCTGACATCGGTCTCAGGGGCATATTAATGCAGAAGATTAAGAGTGTCCTTAACCAACGACATCCCATTGTGTACATCATCCATTGTAGCTAGCAGAAGTGAACTATTCCACAACAAAAAAGGAGTGTCTAGCAGCAATTTGGGGTTTTGAGAAGCCTTCGTGCCTACTTGCATGGTTCTTGGACGCTATTGGAAGGTGATCATGCAACAGTCACTTCGTTGCTGAAGTGGAAAAATTTAATTGATCGTATTGTTCGATGGGCCTTTAAGCTTCAAATTTACGATTTCGAGGTTGTTCATTGCCTAGGAGTTCCATGGTTGATACTGATACTCTTTCTTGGGCCATCAACAGTTGATGTACTTGACATTCAATGTCCGCAAAATGCAGAATTAAATTTGCCATCTTTGGATGAGGTTTGGGAAGTTCAAAAGGTTGAGCCGTGGATTAGAAGGCTTCATGATGGGTTTGAAAATCCTGCATTATTTGCTAATGACTTGCCTTTCAGGCATTTACATTCGCAAATCAGCTTCATGACGACCTTCTTTACTTTGTGGGACTGATCCAAATGATCATTTGTGGTTGGTAGTACCTTCGTCTTCGTTCCACACTTCCTCCACGCTTACCATGACTCTCATGTTTTTTGGCAGGCACATGGGACATTGTCGCGTGATGGAAGAATTGCAAAGATCTTTCTATTGGCCAGAGTTGTGAGGAGATGTGATTCGGTATGCATAGTGTGTGTGTGGTGCCAAGCTCGTAATACTCCCCGTATACTTTGGAAGAACGGTTGGAGTCAATTGTAGTTTTCTCATCCGTTTGAGTTAGTGCATTTGATCTGATGGGACCTTTTCCGCAGTTGAATGTTGCAACAAGTACATTATTATTGCTTCTTTTGACTACCTAACTTGTTGGGTAGAAGTTGGTGCTCTTACTAGTGCGATTGCTTTTGTTGTTGGTCAATTTCTCCTTAATTGGGTCATGTTTTAACATTCTTGTTCGAGAAGAATTCTCTTAGACAATTGTCTTGCATTTATGGCCAAGGCATTTCATATTTTGACGTCTCGACTGGAGATACACTACACTTTCACAAGTGTTATCATCTTCAGATAGATGATTTGGTGGAGAATCTTCAAGGAGATGATCGTGAAGTATGTGAACTTTCAACATTTAGATTGGGATGGTTATCTGTCGTGTCTTCGATATGTTTATGTCACTAGAGTACAAAGTTCCATTGGTACTTCCCCATATACGCTCTTGTATGGTCATGACCCCAGTGTTGCCGATGAAGTTAGGTTTGCCTTCTCAGTTACCATGAGCTGCTGATGCTAGGTCATGGGATCGGTATCTGACGAGCATTTTTTCCATTGGTTCGTGCGGAGTTAATAGAACACTTGGGCTGCGTACAAGTAGAACAACAATAATGTTATAACTCGCACCATCGTTCTCCTGCAGAGTACAAGGATGATGAATTGGTGTTGGTTCGTTTTCCCAAGCTTACAGTACATGGTTTAGCTAAGAGTCTCCTTCCTCAGTGGAAAGGACTGTATTGAGTGCTACGGCAAGTAAGGCCACAAGTTTATGAGGTTCGGCACGACATTCAACCTGATCCTCTGGAGATTGTACACGTGCAATAGTTTAAGTGTTTTGTGCAATAGGAACAAGTTGTGCTGCCTACAAATCCACTAATGCCCCTTTTGATGTTCCTCCAGATCCGGGCTCATCTACTAGAGAACCCTAATCAACTTACATCCTTTCGAAAAGAGGGGATGATGTAAGATCCATGTGTACGGTTGCATATGCACATACTATTATTAGTGTAGTGGGTTTTGATAGTTATTGAATTTGTTTCAATTTGGACCACTCACTCTTGTATATAAGTTAGGGTTTTTGGACTAATGGAATATACACATTTCTATATCCGAGCTCTCACAAAGATTATACAGTAGAACCTGTATAAATTAAACATGTTGGGACTAAGGGAAAATACTTAATTTAAAGAGGGTTTTAAATAAGAGAGGGTAGAACACATTAGCGTACAATAATAATAATATAGTTGGGACCATGATTTTTATTTAATTTAAATATGGGTTTTAATTTATACAGGTTTAATTTAGATAGGTTTTACTGTAAATTAAAGTAGGTCTTTGAAATTCTCAAAACAAATTCAAAATCTTAAATATAAAATGAAAATACAACAAAAGTATCTCTCACAAATAGTTGAAGCTTGTTGTTTATTTTACAATGTATGATTAACGTTGAAGATATAAAGTTTGGTGACGAGATTGAATATATAAACATAAGTGACATAATAAGAAAAAGTTAAGGGAATGGAACTAATAATATGGGATTACAACTTAGATGTTAAAAGGCATTTTCATTACAAATTATTTAATGGATTACTTGTGTTGTATATAAAAATTTAATGTTGTTTAATAGATTACTTTAAGAAATCTATAAGTCACAAACAAGTAATGTGAACTCTCATTCATATATAATAATATAATCTAATTGGTAGATTTTGGTGTGAATTCAAATGTCGTTATATAACATAACAGAAGACCTATGTACAAGTATATGCTTTAGGTTTCAATAACCAATTAATATGTAAATATTAAGGTGATGTTAATGTAGATTAATGTGAAAAGTTCATTATTTTAAAAAGTTTTTTCTTCTTAAATTATATTTATTAATACTTCAAGGTTCTTTATTTCCAAATTATATTCATTGGTGTTGAATTTAAACTTTTATTGTTTGCATTTCTTAAGTTATATCAAAAAAATTTATTATTAAAATATACACACTTGTTTGAGATGAATGCCAATATACACATCATAATAATATAAAAAATTATATAATATTATGTAAAATAACATTCATTAGGATTACATATATGTTATATGCATACAAACATGACATAATATGTATAGCATAATTATAAACATAACATAAATAAAAAGAAGTGAGAAACAAATTAACAATAAATACATATTCATATTATATACCATCATAGCATTCACTATTATAATGACTAGTTAATTTTTAACGTATTTATTTAATTAACTTTTATATGACTTTTTTGATAATAAGCCTAATAACTTGCTCTCCATGTAGTGTCATGATTATCTAAACCTAAACTAATATGATAGTAATTCAAATTACACATAAAATTATATTATAACAGTGATGGCACATGGCCAACAAGATTGAATACTATCTCTAATGTATAAAAATAAAGCAAAGAAAAAGTTTTTAAATATTAAAAAAGTTAATATATATAAAATATACCTTATGACATTTTATGTGTCACTTTTTAATCTATTACATAAAATTAGTAGGAATGTTACTTGAGATACTAATTTAACTAATAGCTTTATGACATGATTAAAATTTATATGATAGTTTTCTTCAAAAAGTCATAAATTTAAATGTAAAGTATAAATTTATATAATAAGTGAACGTTGTGATACAATGTTTATTTTATAAAAAAATGTTCATGTGATTTTAAATTTTTTGGGTTTTACCCAAACACATTTAAAAAATCACATTAATGTGTCATTTTACAATGCAAATTTTCACCTTTCAAAAAAAAGATACACAGTTAATATTATAAGTGATTTAGTGTTATATCTTATAAATACAAATTAATATTGGCTAGATTTTTTATTTTTAAGATGTAAAATATCTTATATTTGCTAAAGATTAATTAAATTAATAATTTATACTATAAAATTAAAATTAAAATGTTTAATATAAATAATTATTAACTTTAATATTGTAGATTAATTATAGTTTTTAAAATGTGAAAATATTGTTACATGTGCTAAGAATGATCAATTAAATTATTAAATTTATATTGTAAATCAAAATCAGTATTTAAATTAATATTTAAATGAAATTTTAAATATCTAATATAATAGATAAATTTAAGATGTTTAAAACACAAGTTAAACACTT